>CBVK0101945274.1:0-11864 GCA_900067695.1 Picea abies
TTTGCTGCAGAAAAATACCTTGATTTCAACTGCTTCTAGAGAAACATCGGCATCAGAGCCTCGAAGAGCCTGTAATGAATCTTCAAAACTTTCATTACCAATCTTTGCCTGCATGTATATGGCCATAAAGTATGAGCCCTTGTGGATAATGGATCATAGTAAATCGAGGACGGGGACACCTACAGCCTGTGTCTTATCACTTCAATGTACATGCTTGAATGTACTACAAACTCACCAGCCATCTTGGTGATTCCGGGATAAAGAAGAGTCCAAGCACCAAAAGGGCACAAGGTATTATGCCTGCCCAGCTAAAGATGTCAATATATGCCTATTATTTGAAAAATGATAAAGGATCTCCATAAAATATCCCCAACAAAAAGAAACCACAAGGTACCTATAATTGCAAGAGGCCTCCAAGAAACGAATAGTCCAAACATGTATGCCAGCATAATACCAACTGTCACTGAAAGCTGTTAAAAAAATCATTAACAGTTATATTTAATATTGAAATTATTATCAAACATATTCTTCTTATGGATTTTCAGTAAATCACCATTAGCCACATTGAAAATTAAAATTTATGCACAATCATATTTCCTCTGGCACTTCAGAAGACAGTGACAAGACTAAATGTACCTAAAAATACTAATACAGCAAAAGCTCACCTGATTTACTGCCCCAAGACCTCCTCGAAGGTGCTTTGGTGCTATCTCAGATATATAAACTGGTACCTAAAAGAACCATATCAAATACTGTAGGTCAGAATCATACTTGTCCATTCGCATACATAATCTCCATCCATATATTCTCTACCTAAATATGGAAAACATATAAAAAACTACTGACCCTTTCCTGACCTTGTGGGAAAGGTCTTACTTACAGCAAATGAGATGACCCCAACTCCAAACCCTGTGAACAATCTTCCCCAGTATAAAAATAAAGAATCCTGCAACCATAGCAGGATCAAATAAAGAATTGGCTTCCAATTTAGAATCCAAATGAACAGAAACCTTCCAATTGTTAGACAAGACCCTTCTCTAAGATGATTTAACTTGCCTTTGCAAAAGATATGACAAGCCACCCAATAATATTTGGAATGGCAGCTACTAACAATGCCTGCATACAAACATAGAAGAGATTAATCATACCAAACTGAATCAAAAGGCTGAAATCTGTAGGAAAACAAAATTTAAATCTTATTAAGACCACATAAATGAGGGGACTACATGGATCATCCCTAAAACACGCTGACATCTATATGAAATAAAGATATATAATATTAAAAACAAAAAATAGCAGTTATAACTTAAGCAAAATCCAAGTCTTTCTTGAGCAATGATAAGGTTGGAACTTGATATATGATAATGAAATATTAAGGGTACTTACGCCTTTCCGTCCAATATAATCAGCAACTTGTCCACTGACTATTGCACCCACCATGGCTCCTACGTTTGATAAGGATCCAAATAAAGAGAACTGACACAGAATTCAACATGTTTTAGGTCACAATGGGCCTTCCTGTAGTCCTGTTGGGAAAGATTAATAACTTTAACCCAGTTGGCAACAATTGAGAATTTTATGTGGGCATTCAGAACTTATGGATTGATTGTGTTGGACGAGAGTAAATACACCAAATTAGATATTAAATAGGCCCACGAATTTCTGAAGAGATGTATGATAGTCTGTCTATTTATCCTAAAAGTCTAATTGAAAGACATGCCCTTAAAAATATTCTAACAGTGAAAGCATACCTGGGACAAGGTTAAACCAAGATCATCAATGATCCCATTTTGAGTAGGCGATGAGTATCCAACCTGTTATAACATTACTTTGTCAGAATCGTCAGTAATTTCATCAACCCTTCCCTGTCTTAAAGACAAAAATATCGAAGATAAAGGTTGAGAAGCAAACTAAGAAATAAGGAAAATAACTTACACAGAATCCAAACTCTATAGGCCCCAAGGCAACAATAGCTGTACAAAGTATTGCAACAAGAGAACTCCCTTGGAAGGTTTGAACACCTGCACCTTTAGCCCCTTTACCACTAGGACGACTAGATTTTGATCTGCTGTGCCGGCTACTTCCTTTTTCTAAAAGAGGCTTCTTCACATCTCTATTACCAGCCCGGTTTCCCGTCTCCAAATCATCTCTGTATGCCATCTGGCTCTCAAGGGTAAAGTTCCCAGAGACCAAATTTCTTGCAAATTTAATGCTACTTCACTAAACTCCTTCTGCACAATTCAGTCCCATGAAAACCTTTAATACTAGCACGTGATGATGATAGACATCAATGCTAGTAAAGAAAGCTCATAGCTGGGAAAACATACAATGATAATTCAACAATATTGTGATGTAGATGAGTATGGTTTTGAACAATATCTTAGCAACCAAGCAACAAATAATAATTTACACTAGTTCATCAATACATAGAAAAAATGTATTTATAATTTTGTCCAGTGTATGCAAACAGATATTTTCTGGAATGATGTGACAGAAGCCTAGAAGAGCAAAGACACCAACAACAAAATCATTGAAACCCAAATGCAGCATACTGCAGAACTCATTACGTTAGCACCCAATAAATTCTTTTGCTCTCATGAGCACAAAACTTATTCAGATGACCGCTGTACAATGTCCAGTAGCTGCAAACGATATTTTTCGGGAATGATGCGAAAGAAGCGTAGAAGAACAAATACACCAACAACAATATCATTGAAACCCAGAAATGCAGCATATTGCAGAACTCACTGTGTTGGAGCCCAGTAAATTCTTTGTCTCTTATGAACGCAAAAATATACTCAGATGACCACCATACAATAACAATGCGGATCCAATTGCAAAATCACAGCCGATACTATATTTGAAACATGCCAGTGAAACCAAACCCCCAATGTTACATTCGAAACGTGACAATGAAATCAAACACCCAACACAATAACTATTAGACAACCACCATTCTCATGGAGGGGAGGAATGATCAGTATCCAGCGGGTTCAAAGGATGTTCGAAGTCGATTCAAAATGAGATCGTTATGCACAGATTGAGGAACCATATCATATGCACTAACAATGACTTGATTCAATGGTAGTGTCATCCATATGCAGAAATAATGACTTGTCTCAACATTGAATTTGGCTACAAGCACAATCAACAGTCAACTTTGTTTGAGGATCCATTGAATTCCACTTGAATGAATTCAAAGAAGCTTTCAAATAAGATGCAGAGCATAGCCGACAAAAGGGCAAATTCAAAGACAATATAAATCATATTTGATTACCAACATATAGTAACAAACTGGAAACAGCATACAACCAAAAGGGCTTCCAATGGGAAAGACGAAACTATTTTCAGGCCAGTATGCACAATGAGAAAATGTATGGATGATTGATAAAACCAGTTTATGTAAGTCACTTCATTTTTCGATGAAATATTGTATCTTTAGACTTTAAAGCCGTGAATCTAGCAAAAGAAAAATAAGGTTCAAGCATCCAAACTTTGTTTCGTCTCAAGTGATATACTGGAGTTTGAGAATCCGAGATGTTCAGTAAAACCGTTGCTTATTGATAGGCACAGACATGCTAATGGGCTTTTACTATTCCCGTTCCAATGAATTTGTTGGAGGGTGGAATTGTGTATAGGAAGATCATGAGTATTCAAAATTTGTAACGGCCCATGATGAACTCCTATAAAAAGGTGGGTGCCTAATAAGCACAGAGGTGCGTAATAACCACACTTTGAACCCTGAGCTTTGCCACATAATGAAAATGTAAATCCAGATTCAAAAGAATTAGAAATACAAATTACCAATAACAGAAATAGGCAAATGATTTGCATACAGAATTGGTCCAACAATGCTGCCTTCAAGTACAAGCGTATCAAAATGGCTTCTCTCTTGTAACAAAATGAAGAAAACCCAAACAGGAACCAGGCAACAAAAACATCAAAAACACTCCAATATGCAAGGTACAATAAAAATGCGATACAGTTACCTACAATAAAAATGCGATACAGCTACCTCTTCCAATAGATGCAGAAAATGGGTATTCTGTTAAAATGAGAAGATGCACCCAATTCAGCAAAACTGGTAAACACTATTACGGATGCACATACAAATTCCGCCCTGTGATCATTATCCATGGATTCTCCTCAGCTAAATATCAAAGACAGATTTAACAATTTTCAAGAATTCCTAAAACTCACATTTCCAGTCTGTCTTTCCTTAATCGCAATTTCAGATAAGGAGAACACGTCGTACCAGCCAGGCTGACGCTGATTATGCTGCTGCTTCTTTTATGAAGACGTCCTCGTCACAGGTAATGCGATAAAACAAAGAAAAGGATGGGAGAAATTTATGGGATAAATGAAACCAGTTCAGAAATAGCAGTTGCAGAGACAAGACAAGAATCTAGGAAAACACTTGTCACGCAAGCATGAGAAGTATTCGCAGGAAAAACACAAAATGGGCTGTGCCGTGTCCGGAAATTTAAGGATAAGGATGATCCCAGATGGATGGCAAGCCCTCAACTTCATGAATGCATATGTATCCATGTGCCATGGTCATGGTCATCACTCATTCTCATTCTCATGCTTGTTGTCATGTATTATCATATCAAGATTGGATTGGATGACAGCACACCCAAATTTCCATCAACGCGGACCATTTCCAACCCACGTGAAATATGAGGCTGTTACATTTGAATAATCAGTTCAAATGTGCACCAATCGGAAGTTTGAGATTGAGAGTTTTGCTCATTATATAAAAAAAAAAATTATGAAGCGTTTGAGATTGAGAGTTTTGCTCATTATATAAAAAAAAAAATTATGAAGCGTTTGAAGTTTGGTTTTGGGATTTTTTCCATAAGTTACACTAAAGTTTAATAGAGTAAAGTGGATGGTGAAATTGTTTGTAGATTTACAAGCATAAAAAGTTTCATTATTTATGAAATATAAGAAATATATTTTAATAATAAGGTTTATTTTGTTAAGTTTGAAGGGAGTATTTTCACATAAAAACATTGTTTAAAAAAAATAATATAAAAATTGAAAAGTTGTTAATAATTGTTTTAAATTTTAATTAAAGAATTTTGAAAAGTTTATTTTATAAAATAATGATAATATTAAAAATATTATTATATTTAAATTTAAGAAGAAATTGTGATTATATATAAACAATGATAATATTAAAAATATTATTATATTTAAATTTAAGAAGAAATTGTGATTATATATATATAAAGTAATTGAAAGTAAAAAATTTACTATTTTGCTTAATTTTTTCATTTCTTAACATGGATTAAAAAAATATTTCAATGTCAATCATATATAAAGTATTTCAATGTTCACAAAGCAATTAAAAGTAAAAAATGGTGCGTTGCTCAATATGAGGGAGATGTGTTATTCTTTTCATTTTCAACATGTGGTTGATACATGGCATATATAGAGAAATTATAATTTTGGATATATAATGTCACAAGATGAATCTTGGTTAAAACATTTTAAGTCAGAATTGTTCAAAGTTAAAGCAAAGCCTTAAAAGTTGTGCATTAACCAAACCTATATATATATATATATGAAAAATTTTATTAGAGTGCAAAACTTGAGGAAAGGTTTGCACCTCTTGGTATTTGATTCTTCTGGAGGAGTGAGAGTAAAGATGAATCTTAGTTAAAACATTTTAATTGTATATTACTAATATGAAAGAGATGTTTAATTCCTTTTATGGCATATATATATAGGTTAAAACATTTCAATGGTGTGTTGTTAAGTATGAGGGAGACGTGTAATTCCTTTCATGATCAACATGAAGTTAACAATTCACATGCATGCACACATATATAAAGAACCAAGATAGATTCATTTTACCTTCTTCGTCCATGATAGATCTAAGCTAGTTAATAAAAAACATAATTGTATCATGTACAATTATATTTACAACAAATTTAAGTAAGATACATTTTATAACTTAGTATTAAAGAGATTGTAATGTTCCTTCCATATCCATAATACTAACATCAATATATATCAACCCAATATAATATGTTTTATAAAATTAAAATATAATAATAACAAATTTAATGTAAATAAAAAAATATCAATAATTATTTTTTTATATCAAAATTTAAAAAAAAAAAAAAATCATAAAAAGATAAAGATGAAGATGAATTGAAACAATTTTATTAAATACCATTTATGGATTTTGTTTTACAAGTTATAGATTACATAAATTCATTCTATATCTAATAGATAATAAAATATTTATATTTTAATTATTAAAAAAAATAATACTTAATAAATTTGAAGTTTATATCTATCTTTTTAAATAATAAAATATTTATATTTTAATTACTTTAAAAATTAATACTTAATAATTATGAAGATAAAGTAAACGTAATTGTTATTTAATGATAAATAAAAAATCTAGGGTTATTAGGTTATCTCCTCTTCACGTGTTAAAGGAGTCTTTGGGATTGACCCTCTTTGGGATGGCAAGGCTTTTTGTGATCATGACGATGTGGCGTTGTTAAAGTTCTTATATGATTATTTATTGAAACAAGATTGATGTTAACTCAACGTGACTACACTTAATGAGTTCCCAATATCAAATGTTTTTAAAATAAAGTTGTAATGAATAATAACTTTTTCTATTGAAATGAAACTATATGTCTATGTATATAAAAACATGGTTTTCAAAAATAGTTTGAGTGGGTCTAATGGTTAAGAACATGTGTTTCCTCTTAAGAGGTTATAGATTCAAATCTAGAGGGGGTAGGGTATGTATACCTTCGTAGACTTTATCAGTCAAATCGATGAGCGAAAATTATTATTATATTATTAAAAAAAAAAAAAAAATTGATAATTTGGTTTAAATAGTGAATAGTTTGGTGAAATTTGATAAAGTTCACAGTATAAGTGGTCGATTCGAGTGGATCAAATTGATAGAAAATTCATGGTTCATAGTTACCCCACATAGATTTTGTTCGTTCATGGGCATAGAAAGCTAGGGCCAATTTTCAATTTCGCTATGCAAGGGCCTTAAGAGCCGAGAAAATGGGAAAGAAGAAAATTTGAGGTGAATTCGATAAGAAGTGGTCACCGACATTTTTTAAATACACATTTATTAATTGTGTTTTGGGGAGGGATCTTAGATAAATAAGTTTTAAAGCGAAGAGAAGTTTTGGAAGGAAGCAGACACAACGTCTTTTGGTGAATTACACCTCTAAAGCTCTTACATTATCCAGAATTATTAAAAGTTATTCAAATTTCAAAATAAATGAGAAAGAAAATGAGGAGAATGCATAACTACTCAAAAAAGAGAAGTATAGATATCTAACTTTAAAATGTATATTGTCCAATTATTTCTGAATTGAAAAAAAATTATTCATATTTATTTTCTGGTATCAAATTCCAAATCTGAATTTCGTAACTATATTTTACTCATAATTCAAAAGTTGTGTCTAATAAAGTTAACAATTATCAAAATCTAAGAAGTGGTTGCTTGGCTTGAGGTGGACATGTCTTTCTTCTTTCATTGGCTTGCTCGGGTCAATAATATTGCGACATTATCGGACCTCACAACTTGAAAACCAACAGTTAAGGTATCTCTTCAACTTTAATATAAGGAAGGATAACCAACGGTTAAAGTGTCTCTTCAACTTTAATATAAGGAAGAAAGAGAAAGAGGGCATTCACTATGTTATATTTTAATGTTGGTTCAATACTTAGGTGGCTTAGTCTAATTGATAACACCATGACTTTTAAAATATAAAATTGTACTTTCCTACCTTGAAAAATATGTTGGCCATGGTGTAGCAGTTGGAAACATACTTATCTCACTTATGAAATTGGCCCACATACATACGAAGGGGAATAAAAATACATATTTGCAATTAGTGGGAGGTTGAATAACTTTTTTAATTATTATTATTATTATATAGTATGAAATATTTTTAAAAAATATTAATCATTTGACGTGATTTATGCTTGGATGAACAATTGCATGGTTTATACTATGGTTGGCAAATTGGGGGATGACCTTGTCTAGCTAGTGGAATCCTTGAGTCATCTTTTGTTGTGTTGGTTTCTTATTCCCTACTGTAAGCTCAACTTCCTCCCTCTGGCTAGCTCTATTTCTCCTTATAGATAAAGATTGAAACCCTCTACTCCATGGTCTCAAGCTTCACTTCCTTTGTCCTTATATGCCAAATGTGCAACTTGGATGGCACTAGAGAAGACATTATACAACTAGTGCAAGCTATCATGAGAGGAAGCATTATTAGAATAAGCCATCTCACCATCATCCTTAGGGTAAATAACCGCCCCCTCCTACATATGAGCTTCCTCATTGTAGGGTGTTGGAATGTCAATCTCTCATCTAGTTCCAAAAGTTTCAAACTCCTCCTTGTCTTACTTTCACCTCCCTTGAAGAATGTGTGAAGTGATTAATTGACGGGTTGTATGCCCCCCCGCCACCCCCCCCCAATATGCATGGGTTAATTTCCAGCATGGGTTAATTTCCACATGCCACTAACCATTTCCATGTGGTGTCCATCACAGGTGATAAATGGTGGTATAGGATGGTCTTGACACCTCCCTAACACCCCATCCAGGTGGATATCTTCAATATCGTTATTACTTATCAGTAGATTTAATTTATTTTTTAAATCTTTTAGAAAAAAAAAAATCAACTTTAATTTTGGTGAAGATCAAATGCTTTTCATTATTCTATTTTTCTTTTATAGGATTTGTATACATGGCCATGTTTAGAGTTGAGACTAAGGATCTGTGATCCAAATTTAGCTCACAGTGATTTAAGATGTCAAAATTAATTATTTGTTTATATATGGGGATGACATAGATATCATAATCTACCACATTACTATCAAGCCCATGAATACAAGTCATCTAGTCAGATTTCAACCACTTCATTAGACAATTGCAAATTATTAAGTCTTAACAACTGCAAAATTTGATAAGTTTAGTACCGAACAATCTGTCACTTAAGTTTTTAGAGCTTCTTTTATAGCTGCAAGATAAAACCAGGCTCTAATCTAACCATAAAGGATTAGGGTTGGAGATGTTGCTTAGGATTATAACTTGCATATTCATTGTTCTAGAATTAAAGTCTCCTAACCAAAGGATGTTACCCTCATTTCTTAGATTAAAAATACATTGTTCTAAGCCATTGTATGGACAATTTTAATCAACACTATTTTTCTTATAAAAGGTAGAATTTATACACACAAAATAACAATTGCTAAATATATTTTTTTAATATTAATGTTTGGAATCTCCATCCATATCTACCACTTGAAAGGGTTTTTATTATGAAGCATAATATAAGGAGAAAGGTTCTTCCTTATGTACGAAGCAATGCCTTCAATGCCTTTGCGAGAGCATTTCTTGTACCATATTGTCCATAGGACAAATCCATCCACATTAGGGACGCTAGATTCTTCGTGTTCCCAAGTTTCAACAAGCGATGTGATATCAATTTCACTTTTGATCCAACTTAACTTTGGACCTTTACTCCATGGAAATCCATGACAGTTCCAAGAGAGGATCCCGAGTTTGTTAAATTCCTATTTATTATTATTATTATTTTGGTCTTATCTCTAATGATTATTTTTCTATTTCTAATGATTGGCAATTTTCCCTCCTTCATGGATTTTGTTTTTGAACTTCCTTCATTAATTCAACTTGATCTACTATAATGAGATCTTCATTATAAATATTCCTCACCCTTTCATACTCAAAGTTTTACTGAGTTTGCCATATTTATGGTTAGTAAAACTTACCTTAACATCTATTAATCTATATTTATGTTCAAGTATATTTCCCAACCTATTTGCTTCTATGAGATAGGTTGTTTCAATTTATAACTCGTTTTGTAGCTCTTCCTTGATTAGTTCTAATGTGTTCTTTTTTCCCCCTAACAAAAAATTATAAGGTTTAAGGTTCTTTTGTTACAATCATTGTTTAATTCTATTAACTTATTCATTCCCCCTTTAATGGGTTTGCTATCCAATTTACTTTATAGACTGTTTGGGGCCAAATTATTATTTATCTTTTCTCATTACCCCTCTAATGGGTTTGATGTCCAATTTACTTCATAGATTGTTTGGGGCCAAATTATTATTTATCTTTTCTTCTAGCTCTTTGATCTTGTCCTTCATTCTAAGATTTTTTAAAGTATGAGTGTCCCCTTATTGGTTTAATTGTTGTCTCATAATATTGTTTTTCCATTTCTTGTAGCTTGATCTCTAGTGTTTTCACCTTATTCACCAACATTATTGTTTTATTAATATATTTTTTGAATATTTTATTCAAACGACGTGAATTTAGTCTCAAGCATCAACTCTAACTATGTTTGAAGTTTAATTTCTCTTTCTTCCTTTATTTTCTCTAATGATTTGATATATCCGTAAAGAGTGTATATGGTTACTTTGTTAAGCCTCCCCTCAAGAGTCTTTGGTATATGTTGTGTATTACTCATATTGGAATAAAGAAATAGAAAGGAAGTGAATAATAAAAAGAGACTATGAGAAGGAACTTGTGCATGTAATTAATTCACATTTAGTGCCTTTTTAAATATTTGTGAGTGCAACTCTGCTTCAATAGATTATGGATTTTTGATAATACATACACAGCTCAACTGCAATAGTTTCTAGAGATTTAAAAGGCAAATATGGCTTCAAATGATTTGGTTAACAAGTTTGAAATGTTGGTTAGATCCAAGCTCAAATCCATGCTTTGATGATTATTGAGGGAAGGGAAATTCATTCTAAACTTTACTCTCACTCCCTTATGGATCTATAGATGTGTCAATTCCCTGATTAAGCACCCTTGTTCAGTGACGATTTGCGGATGAGCTTGAGGATTCTCACTCACAAACGATTCTACTTAATGGAGGATGGATCCCTTCAATGTGCTCATAAACATATATGCTCAATGGAGGACGAATCTACTCAATGTACTCACAAAGTTGTAGATTCTAGATTGTTGTAGTTTTGTATTGGTGTATCATCTTGAAAATCATAGAGTTGATATGAATTCCTTATCAATATTATTACCTATGTCTCATAGAAAAAGTTTCTCTAGTTCATGATATATTTTCTTCTGCAATTGGCAGAAGTTGGCACTTCAATAAAATTACACCAGTGGAGAAAATGCACAAAAAGGGTGAAAGTTAAAATTACACCAGTGGAGAAAATGCACAAAAAGGGTGAAAGTGGTTTTTCTTTTTTTAATCCAGGAAGCCATAACTTTCAGCTCAGAGATCGAAATGAGAATTAGGGAGTATAACCATATCAATTCAATATAAGATTGCATATTCAAGAAATGGAGGAAGGAGATGGAGCCTTCGGTCATGATAAAGAAACCAAAAGTCAAAATATTAGTGTTGGTAATGCAGAGACATAATCCAATAGGGATAGGAGCATAGGGAAACAAGAAACATTAATAGAAACCGTGAGAAGCCTGAAAATAGAAGTGCAAAGTGACAAAGAAAATAATGAGAGGTTGATGAGAGAAAATAATCAGATAAATTATCAAGTGATGCAAAGCCTAAATCAGTTGCATAGTCAAGGAAAGAATGGATCAGACTTAGGGCAGGAGGAAGAAGGAAGATATCATGAAAGAAGAGATAACTACAAAAGAGTTGGTCATTCAATAAGTGCTATCAAAAATCATAGACATCACTCACATCCTTACTCATCAAGGAAATTTTACGCATCTAAAGACTCCATAAGCAGTCAAGAAGTGTCTCATGTTAGACACCAAAGAAGAAGGCATGAATTGGACAATTTTCAATGAGAATTGAGGAAGCTTAAGCCACCATAATTTGATGGTGAAAGAGAAAGGGAAGA
>CBVK0101945276.1:0-14335 GCA_900067695.1 Picea abies
CCTAATATGAGATAATTTACTGCAAAAAAATGCAAAAATGGTGATTTTTATATGTTTAGGTCAATGCTTTGTGCATTACAAGATGTGAAATGCTACAACAAGCTAGAATGGTGAAGAGGTGGACTGAAATGAAAGGTTTAAAAATAAAACCATAGATATTTATTTATACAGTATACTTGATAGGTTATCCAAGGGTTTGATTAAGTAGGGTTTGGTGATATGTGTTGATGATGGAGAGGGAGTCAATAGATTATTCAGAAGATCCACTGGAAGGCCAACAAATTTGGTCTAGCGTGATGATTAATCCATCCATATATGAATCAACTTCTACTCGCACAATCCACATGGGAAGAAACTCACTAGAGGATGAGACCTTAGGAATCCTTAGTGAACTAGTGAAAGAACATTCTAGTGGTTACAAGAGTGAAGATGTATTTTCATGTGATGGTTTGACAATCCATGAGATGTAAGTCAATGCAAGGTTGGGGCTTCAAAGGAGAGGTATACATTGATAGATATTTTTGTTACTAGGACATATGTTCACTACATCAGTCCAGATGAGGATTTACCCTTGAAACATGGGGAAACTCTATTTGCAGTAAATTCACTTGCCACAACTCCTCCAGATTTGGCTTATCAAACTATTGATTCCCTTTTCCTTGGTGAGGATGGTAATGATGGTTGATTTGCAGGCCCAATTTTTATTGGACCTATATTGGATTATGAATTAATGAGTGGGTTATCTTCCTCTAAAACAAACTATTTAGGGTTTCATAAGTCAAATTCCATGGGATTTGGGGGATATAAGAAAGAAAGGAAGTGACATCAATGCATTAAGCGGAAGTGGGATTCTGTTAAACTACACCTAGATGAAAAACAAATTGCATGAGATCCTAAAGTTGGAAAACTTGACTCTTTTTGGGTGTTTTCTAGGAAAAAGAATGGGAAACATTGCATTATTGGACATGATAAAACTTTGAACGAGTGGTAGGTTACTCCCCTCAAAGTATTTATATGGTAAAATGGTGGATGGTGTGGATATTTTGATCCTTGGTTGAGGTTGACAAAACCCTATAGAATTGGTGGAAGTGGGGAGCACAACCCCCATTTTTAAAAATATGGCACTTGGATTTTGATTCTAGATCAGACTAAATGGAGCATTTCTTGGTTTGGGTAAGGTTCCTAAGGATTCCACTAGTTTTGTGTTTGGATGCTTTTGTGGATACTAGAAATTCTTTAGGTACATTTTATGAGGTTGATCAGTCCTACTATGATTCTAGTTATATAGGGATGGATAGAATTCTAGTAGGGTTGGATTTGAAAGGGGGTTTGGTATAATTTATGATTATTAGAAAGGGATCTAAGATAATTTATCAATCTACTGATTATGAAGGCATTCCATTAAAGTGTGGGAGATTCCATGTATATAGACATCTAGTAGTTGAATGTCCATTACCAAATCAAAGAAAGATATGTGTGCAAAAGGATCAACAAGGATATTTTAAAGAAGAATTCATTGGTGGCTCACAAATCCTAGGGTTGTGATGGATTTTGAGGATAATTCATCAAATAAATCATATACATAGGGAACTCCAATAAAATCTCAAAACCTTACTATCATTATCACAAAATTTGGAAGTTGATAGGGACAAAAGGGAGATGTCATTGTTATTGGTAAGTCTAAAATTCCCTCATCCCTTGTGATAAGAAATAATTCAGAAAATTTGTTTTGGGGGTCTTGTGGGGTAAGTTTAGATAGAAGGGAAGGAATCAAATGGGTGATTCCCTCCCCAGTCTATCTTGGATTAAAAACCCAAATCCTCCTCCTCTTATCCCAATAAAAGGGTTAGGGGGGGCTCTAGATGAGAAGGCATCCTCATATGGGAAAACTATGAATTTAAATGAGGAACAAGGGGATATGGGATCCCACAGCAAAGTTCATTCCTTGAAGATTACAAATATAACATCAATCCTAGAGAAAAAGGATCTACAAATCTCCCAAGAGGGGTAGAGAGGGTTTTGGGGGTTTTAGAAGAAAAGGACACAAAAACACCTCAAAGAGGAAGAAAATCATATATGTTTATGGCTAAAAAAACACGCAAGTTTAGAAATAAAAAGTGGTAATCAATTGTATTTGATGGGGGATCTTAGAGAAAATGCCCCTAAGGATGTTTTAAAATGATTTTTTTGACCATAAACTATAAAGGGCTGGCCAATCCCTCAAAAACATTTCCCATAAAAAAATTAATAGAGGTCAATAACCCATATGTTGTAATATTGTAGATTGCAACGACATTCAGAGAGAGACTATATTGAAGCACAACACACACATGCTCACGAAAGAAGAGAGTAATTGGGAAGGTTAACCAATCCATCGTTTATTCCTTATTCATCAGTATAAATACGTATGAGAGATGGTTGGAGCGGTTGTACCCGCTCCAACTAATCATTCATTAAGATCATTTATGTTACATTCTTGTACTTACTTACGTATTTAGCCTTATTACATATATTCCTATATTTGCTTATGTCTTAAAGTATGATGACTATTACAAGGGCCTAAGAGGCCTCCCAACATTTCCCCTACACTCAATTCCTTGCTCGTCTCGAGCAAGCATGCACCAATGTTCTGGGTTTCTGCTGGTAGAGAAGTATCCTCATTGTGTACCACCAATGCATACCAGTTTACATAGATAACTTGACCGCAACAGTCGCCAACTCGATTAGTCTCTACTGTATCTGAGTGACTATATATTACAGGTCCCATCTCCTCGATCTCCATGTTCTACATTCCTCTATCAACTCTGATTTATTTCAAGAGTCACCCCGACTGTTGTTATTTCCACGTCGGTCACTCAATTCAAACCTAGATTGCTCACACACTCTATTAGGTTGTCGCTCTCGGAGGATTCATTATATGGGATCGATGAGGGTATGTGCCATCAACCACTCATATAATTATTTTATTGTCATGACCCAAAAACTATTCCACATCTCTTGTACTCAAGTTATCTATCACTTTGATGTTCTTGTCATCATTTTTTCTTGAAGTGCTTCATGTGTGTGTAAAACGCCTCTCTTGAATTTCTTCGACTGTTGGTCATTGTGAATGCTCTCTGTAAGTTCTCTGTTCACTTAGCCATTGCAAAATTTTCCTCTGACAATGCTCAATCCCTTATTCAAGTGCTTAGTCATTGGTCTGTTGCTCATCATCTGCTGCAAAACTCTCAATTCATGCTCATTTGCGCTCTATCTGTGTTGGATCGTTGCTTTTTAACATGGTTGTGCTTCTTCAATTCTCTGGCCATGTATGGAGTCTTGCATTTTTACATTACATAAAGGATGACTACATGAAAGATGAGTGACTATGACTTAATTATGACTCTAACACTTAGTGAAACACAAATACATAATCTTGAACCTTCTTTTCTCGGTATACTTCTTTACAGTGTTTTCAGTCGGCCCATACTCCAAGTCGATCTATAGAGCATGACCTCCATTATTCATATGTCTCCTCATATATGAATGATTTTACGGGATTGATATTTGACTTGGAATTCTGTGTAAAATTGTGGTTTTCCAAGTAACCATCTTAGTAGGCATGTTCTTCAACTTTTCTGGTCTTCATTTTAATTTAGCACTGGGTATTCGATTGTTCTAATGCAGTCGATCCTCTTCCTCGGGATACCATTCATGCTCTCACTAAAACTCATCCTCTTCCTCGGGATACCATTCATGCTCTCGGGATTGTTCTAATGGTGACGAACTTGAAGAATAAATTAACTTTGAGGTAAATATCCTCTTGTACATGTCGAAAAACTCTTTTCCCTGATCCTCATACAACTATTTTCATGTATCTGCCACATTGTTGACTAGCCCAACAAACCAGTTTTTTTGTTGATCATCAAGCATCTAAAACCGGTCTACTTAGTATAGATCTCGAATAGGGAGGTTCTTCATCAATTTTTCCAGTCAAATGCTTTCCCATCTGGTGGAGATCGCCTTCGCATCTGCTATGACCAAGTGAGCAGGTCGACCCGGATTTGTCCACTTCCTGGAGTTTCACTTTACACAATATATCTGTCGAAAAGGCAATTGGTTTAGAACCAATTCATACTAGTGAAAGCAAGGAAAAATGGGTCTTGCCAGTCCCACTTTCAATCGCATTTGATTGGGCTATAGAATTATAACTTCCAAAGCCAAATAATAAGGCGAAGGCCAATGGCCTAGAAATTCAGTAAGGCCGATGGCCTTGGACAGCACCAACATAGTCAATTTTCTGTCCCACACATCATATCGGGCCTCCTGTGTCGATGATTGATTGATGCATTCAGATTAGCGCACCCTTTTTTGTCAAATTCTTTGTAGTAAAGAAATTCTTCATCTTTTGAATACGCAATTTTCAAGGGTTATTTTTGTAGAGTTCGAACAATACCATTCATTGAGTAGACGTGCACTGGAAATATTTTACGACCTCGCCAAGTGCCTGAATATTCTTTTGTATAGATCTTTTAGATAAAAAAATTATTTAGGTCTCATAATTTGTCTTCTTTTTTTTTTTTGGATAGGGTGGAATATTGGGATAAGATTTTCAGTAGGGAAAGGATCCAAAATGGTCATAATTTGTATTCTTTTCTTGGATAGGGTGGAATACTCGGATAAGATTTTCAGTATGGAAAGGATTCAAAATGGTTTGGTTGTGGTAGGAGGGGATTTAAACTTCACACTAGGATCGTCGAAGGTGTGGAGACCAACTACTCAAGTTGATTTTTTGTCTATGTGTTTTATCAATAAATTAGAGGAAGTGGTTTACTAGATATTGAACCTATACAATTATCACCAAATTGGAGAAACAAGAGAATGGGAGAGGCTTGCATTGCTAAAAGATTGGATCATTTTTTTTTTAATTTCAAAATCATCTTTTGAGGAAGCCATAAGAATTTGTTAATAGGTTTCCATTGGGGGACTCAAACCATTTCCTTGTGCTATTGGAAGTAGCTCTAGCTCAAGGGAAACAGGCTAGTTCTTTCAAGATGAATCCAAAATTGTTAAAAGAGGAAGATTCCATCAATAAGATAAAAGAGTTCTGGGAACCTTTTGATAGTATTTTGAGAGAATCAACTCCTCTTCAGTTTCACTATAATATAAGAAGGGAAAAAAAAGGTTGCAATGATATGGTCAAAAGAAAAAAGGCAAAGGGGTGATATAACTCTCAAGGAGGTGGAGGAATCATTAGCATCTCTTTATAACAATGAGGGCTTTCATTACATTTTAGATAACTATAAAGAAAAATAAAACAACTTGAAGATAAAAGGAGATAAATTCTACTAGATAAAGAGAAAGATTGGAGACTTAAAAATAGGGCCTTGTGGATCTAGGTTGGTGATGGGAATACAATTTTTTTTCACAAATATACCAATTGTGGGAAGAACATAAACTCTGTGTGGAAGATTTAAAAGGAGGATGGTACATGGGCAACAATTTTTAATGATATGGTTATAGAAGGTGTAAATTACATCAAATCCTTATAAGTCTAAGAGCGAAGCTACAATTGTAGAAGTAATAGAACTGTCAATACTTTCCCAAGTTTCGTAAATCTGGAAGAAAATTAGGCATTGCTGGAGGAAGTGGGTAAAGAGGAGTTACATCTAATACTACAAAGATTTCAAAAAGATAAAATCCTAGGACTATATATGGACTATTGGTGGAACTGTTCTTAGGGTGTTATGCATTTGTGGAAGAAGACTTAAGGAGGGTGGTTGAGACATCGAGAACCATAGGAAAAACACTAGATTATTTCAACACAACCTTTATAGCATTGATTTCTAAGGCTAATAATTTGACTTATTTTGAAATTTTCTAACTACTCTCTTTATGTAATCGCATATATAAAATCATATATCAAAGATTATTACTAGAAGACTAAAATGGATCTTGCCAAGGCAAATCTTTGTTTAACAGTTTGGATTTTTGGAGGGGAGGAAAATTCATGAGGTAGTGGAGTTTCAAAAGAAGGAATTCATTCAATCAAGGAAAGAAATTTAAGAGTGACGGTTGACAAAAAGGTACTTAGTCAAAGCATATGATAGGGTGAGATGGCTCTATATAAGGTTAATACTCATACACATGGGGTTTTGTCCACATTTCATTTCCTATTCTTATAAATGGTGTAGCCTCTTCTTTCTTCATGCTAGAAACATGACTTAGAAAGAGGTGCCCTTTGTATCGACTCCTCTTCCTACCAGAAGTTGAATTCTTGAGTAGATCACTAAAGGAGGCCATCAGAAATGGCAATTTCAAAGGGATAAATGTAGAAAACTTCTATCACGTCACTCATTTGTTGTTTATAGATGATATCCTCATTTTATGTGAAGGTTATAGGAGAATGGTTGACAATTGAAAATAAATTATTGACCTTTTCTACATGGCCATAGGCATGCAAATAAATAAAGAAAAATAAATGATATCCTTTTGGGGTATATCTGGGATGGAAAAAATATTCATCACTCAATTGTTCCCCTACAATATGGATGAATTAGACATTGGATTGAAATATTTGGGCTTTCAACTTAAGGAAAACTTGTGTAAAAGTGTGATTCACAATGGTTGATAGAAAATGTGGAGAAAAAACTAAACACTTGGTGTAATTGATGGCTATCCAAGGGGGGTTGCTTGGTTTTGGTTAAAGTAGTCCTAGAAGTTATTCTTGGATGTTTCTCACATGAATCCCAAAAGGAGTTATGGAAAGGATTAGTATATTATGCTACATGTTCATTTGATTAAGGGATCAAGAGAAAAAATGCATTGTTCTGGTATTCTTGAAAAAACCCGCAAAACCAAAGGCACAAGGTAGTTGGGGTTTAAAGAATATTTTTCTTTTTTCTAAGGATTTAGCTGCAAAAAATGTTTGGTGATTAATACAAAGTACTGAGCTGTGGGCTCAAGTTGTTTAAGAAAAAATGCATAGCTCCAGATTCAGAGGAATGGGTTAGAAATATTGTAAAGAGAATCCACAATGCCTCAATTATATGGAAAGATATTAATACAATTGACGAGATAATTTATTGCTCTATAAAGAGCAATAAAAGAGCATGTGCATTTACTTATCAATCTAGAGTTCTAGAGAAACTTGTGAGATGTCATGCACTGTATGTGCAAGCGCTAGTTCTCCATTTACTCTGGTTTCCTATCATGCTTGTATGGAAATAAAATTTCATTGTTATCTAGGAATGAAATTACATTGCAAAAAATCAAACACACCACACTTGTGAAAAATTCCACACAAAGCAAAAAGTAAACACACTTGAATGAAACATTGCATATTAACATGAATGATTGTGATATTTCAACTAGTCCTTGGCTCTTTGAGGTAATTCACAATGTTGCCATGCTATGTTTGACTATTGCAATTATAATTTATCAACATGTGTAAGTATGTAGTTTGCATTTGATCATGAAATAACAAATAAATGTAAAAGAGAATACATACTACAGAAATAGGTTAAGCTATAGGAATTAAACAAACATGTAACCTACATAAATAACCTACAGATCCATAACTCCTTCTCTATAGAGTGGACCCCTCTAGAAAGTTGGATGTTGGGATCTGCTACAACAATATTAAAATTTTAAATCCGAATATAAATAAACTTACAATGGATATTTAGGAAGTTGTAGAACGGAGTCATAAGAGCTATGTATTTTATTCTTGAAATCCTCAATCTTCTACAATGTATCTATCCCTCTAATACAAGTGTTGGCCCTTGTATTTATAGAGTTTAGGGTGAATTCTTCATTAATTGAAATACAACAAAACTAAAAACCAAATGATCATTACAATATAGGATGCTTCCAATACATGAAATCGAAAAAAAAAAAAATGAAGTGTAATGTCTCCCTAGATTCTTGCCTATTCCTTTGAATGCTTGGTTATGGAGATGTTATTCGAAATACAACAAAACTAAAAACCAAATGATCATTACAATATAGGATGCTTCCAATACATGAAATCGAAAAAAAAAAAAATGAAGTGTAATGTCTCCCTAGATTCTTGCCTATTCCTTTGAATGCTTGGTTATGGAGATGTTATTCGTAATCTATTTTGTAGCATTAAATACTTTGTTTCTGGTGCCCTGAATTCACCCTTGTTATTTTCTAATATGTTATGTTGATGTAACATACTAACATGGTTTTAAGTGGTTTTTATCTAGCATTAATTTAAAATAATTCTTGAGTTAGTGTGTCTACAAACCCATATGAAAATCAAATGGCTTCCTATATAGCAAGTGAATGTTGAAGCATTAAATTATTCATACAAGTCAACAAATTTATATGTTTGGCACCTTAAAGCATTAAATTATTCATACAAGTCAACAAATTTATATGATCGGCACCTTCCATCTTGATTGACTTTGAATGAAAATGTGTATTACACTTTCAACAATGAAACAATGTGCACTTAAAAGGTTTATTTTTTGTTAGTGTTTTGTGCATAAAATACGAATGGGTTCATATTTTCCTTTATCAAATGCTATGGTTTGTTGATGTTATGGTTACTTGGTGATGTAACATAACCCTACATAGAATCTAGATTACTATACTAAGATAATTATACATAATTAATAACCATTTATAAATAGTCAATTCTATGAAGAGATATATTTCATAGTAATAATTGTATAAATATGAGAGTTGTGCATTGTTGTATGGCACCACTTATGAATTAATCAATAATTTTGTTATAAAATCATGTATAGTTGTGATTGATTCCTTTCAAGTAGTATTAGAGCCCAATTGTAATGCAATTCTTCTGTTGTAAGATCCAAAGCTTTATGTTGCAAAAATTATGATCATAGAATCTTTTTCAAGAGATGGACAACATGAAAACCATATCTAAACATTCATTTAAGGAAACAAAACATTCATCATGATCATCAACATGATGCAAGAACTCAAATTACTTAATTGATATTTACATACAACACTAACAAAAGAAGTCCAAACAAATGAGTTTCCAAAAAGAACAAAGTCAGTTCCAAATAAGGATAATGTAATAGGAATATTTATTCAAGATTTAGAGCATGAACCTTTCAATGGAAAATTTTGTAGAGCCTGATAAGGTTCATGTTGATCATAAATTGAGAAAAAATATGGCTATAGAGAGTGATAATATTGATGAGGAAGGCATTTTAAATTCTTTTCCTAAAACTAGAAGTGTTTCGATCAATATAAATAGTGATAATTATGAGTTTGAATCCAAGGGTGTTACATCAAACACCGATGACAAGGTATAATTTGATTCAAGGAAACTGGTAGGGCTCAATCAACCGATTTTGAATGTTATTAAAAAAAAGGATCCAAACATGAGCAAGGTTATTAGGGGTTCTTATCTGATTCAATCAATATTTGAATAGCATAATATCTCACCATGGCACATGACCAGCCTATACACAACTTCTCCAATAGAGATGTTGGGGGGGGGATTACCCATTAGAAGATGTTTTTAATGAGGAGGATAGTATTCAAGAATTAAAAGCTTTGATCGATCATCTTATTAATCTTCTTCAAAGTAGACCACGGGTGAAATTGCATTATATTGTAGAGAAACCACTAGAAGACACATGCAATAGATGAGCATTCAAGTTTCTATTTATTACTAGTAAAATATTTGCATGTGAAATTGATGCCATATTCATGACACTTGTAGAAGATGAGGAGTTCTTGGACATGTTGTTTTCCTTTTTGGATCCTCATCACTCTCTCAATACAGTATTCATTGGATATTTTAGCAAGGTTATTGCATGTTTGGTTCAATGAAAGACAAAGTCTCTTATGCATTATATTCAAGCACATCAAGATATATTTCACAAATTGATTTACTTAATTGGTATCACATACATCATAAATATTTTCATTGGACTAAGATGATAATATGTCTACTAATGATCCTATGCAAAGGTGCCTAGTCGATTCTAACTTTCTTGAAATAATTATATACAAGTTGAGTTCACCTAATTATCATAAAGTACATGCAAATGTTGTAGAAATGCTTTGTATGATAACATGTTTAGCTCCTTCTTCCTTGGATTTCAAGACAAGATTTGTGGAAGGATTTGTAATCATGTGTTGGAAGATTCACAATCAAAATTTAATCTAATGCATTTATTGTATATGTGTATCCCAGTGTTGGATCCAAATAGAGCAATAACAATAACAATAACTAGCACATATCATGGTCATATCGTTAAGTTGGTGTTGATTGTGAATCATGAGACTATGGATAACATGCTATAGAGTTTTGGTGAGTCCTTGAAGATGTTGGATGTATCTTCGGATGGAAACATTTTACCAACCACATGGTGAAATTCAACCTCCTCTTAGAAAAACATTGTTTAGAGATAATGGAATTTGAAAATAAAAAGTTACTTCCCTTCCCACCTCCATACTCCCTTAGAAACTATAGTGTAGGTGAAACACATGGTGGAGTGGATCAAAGTGATGTAAAGCCACTACAAATTATTCAATTAGAAGGACCTAGTTTTAATGGCTACTATATATAGAGTGGTAAAAGTGGATTTTTTGGATGGGTTTTACTTTGAGAGAGGGAGTGGTGATCTATTCTATTGTGTATGATGATGGAAACAAAGATTTAATATCTATGGCGATCATCTAATTTTTTTGGATATGGTTGTATTTTATGGGGATCTAAATACGTTATAGGAAAAATGCATTGGATGTGGGGAGGATGGTCCCAAGAAGGAAAAAAAATTGAGCATTTCACAAATTGAATTGCGGGGGGGGGGTCAAACCACTCAGAACTATGTCTTTCTACATGAGGAAGATCATGAAACTTTGTGGAAGTATTGAGATTGGAAGACATCCTTAGCATAATTTAGAAGATCTAGGAATTTAACAATGTTATACATATGCATTATAGCAGGTACATTAAATGTGATATGGTTGAACATGTGTTTGTTAAATGGGTGTTTTGAACATGCAAATGAATGGATATTATTTTTCATGGATAACATTCATGCTGTGATTAATGGTTTTCTATGTATCAATTAGTGTAATGCACTCCAACCTAGTAAAGCAATTAAAATTACAATAAAATTTAACAAGGGCAGCATGCCCAAAAATACATGCATCTAACAACATATTAAAAATCGTGAATGCAACTAAATTAGTAAACAAAACAACATTCAAATCAAATATATTCACAACAGAATTATGCATAAGAAATAGAATAGAACACTTATATTTTCATGGGAAAATCGATTATTTGCATACAAAGGACGTTCTTCCCAACCATAGGCTTGTTGTTCCATTACTCTCAATAGCAAGCCACCCCTGAGCTAGGGATATGAGTCCACAATGAGGTCTATCCCTCTTGGCTATCGATATTATCCACACACAATAGCCCAAAACTCATGTTTCTAACTCCAACAACAATTCCAATCCACATGCTCTCTTTCTCCTCAACTTGCACAACCAAAGGAATGGGATCCCCTTCTCTCCCATGCAGTCCCTAAGGTTATCCCACTTCCCTCCAGGGCTCCAACGCAAGCTTGGCCAAGAAATATCACAATTGGGGACTCCAAGAATTCTCATCGGTAATTTTGTAGTGCTCACAATAGCCACCCACAGGCTCTTGAGTGGTTTTTCTCTACATGAATTACACTATAGGCACATAGCCTGATTTTCAACATAAAACTTATCCCTCTCATGGATTCTCTCATACACAACATGGCTAGTGCTCTACCCTAGTACCCAACTCTCTTCTTTCTGTCCAAAAACCTCTTGTAAAAATTATCCCAAAACACACTCGAAATTCATTTTCTCTCATGCAAGATTTGACTCTCACAATTCCCAAAAAGTGGTTGTACTCACATGTTGTCATAAATTAGTGAGATGAACTTTCCAACCAAGCACTCTTACATGCATTCAATAGTTGGTTTGATAATTCAAAGGAGGTAAACATTAATATTACAAAGGCTTGGGTAATTAGGCATGTGGAACCCCTTGGACCCCCTTTATCCCCTTCTCTTGTGGATTCATAGCCCCCCAACGTTACCATCCCTCTCATATCACAACCAATGATTTATTTTTATTAATGTTTTCAATGTACAATTTACATAGCTCGGCCCTCAACCGTATTAATCATTACAGATTCTTCAACCCAAACATACTAACTCGCCAACCTAAATCACATTTACACATTTACATTATAATTTACGGGGATTAAAACTGGGGATGTTACAATTATGCTCTTAACTTGATTGTGATGTAGTTGCAAAAATTGTTAGTCTCTAGAGTGAGTTAATAAGTGGACAAATTGAACTTTTCTAGTGATTTTATGTTTTCTTGCAAGGTAAAGTTTCGCCTTGATTCACTCTTCTTTTCAAAATTTTGATGATCTAAATCATCTTAAAATGGGCCAAAACCCCTAAACTCTGCACTAGAATCCTGTTGCAACCTTTGAATGAGAGTCCACACTTTTTCTTCATTCTTCCATTCATCCCTTGAAATCCTATCAGATTTGGGAAAAATTTTCCACATAAAAGAAGTTGAGTTTGTCCACTTATTAACTTACTCCATTATTCTCCTACCTTAATGAGAAATAGTAATCCATTGTACCTATTTAATTAGGATGGCTTTAAATATATTTTATGTAGCATTCATTTGAAACAACTCTTTAACAATGATAGCTTTCAACAAAGCTTAAAGGTTTATTTTTAGGTTATTGTTTTGTTGATTAAGGATACTAGTAGTTGATATAACCTATTATGAATGCAAAATAGGCTAGTAGCATAAATATAACCTATTAAAAATGCAAAATAAAAAGATTTATTTGTTTAAACAATTCCATACAATTTTGTGTACAAGTTTTATTCTAGAACCTATATATTTGTGAATATGCTATTTGTTTTGGAGAATCTTTTCTTGTTACTTTTAATCAAAAACTTATTGTTAAGTATTAATTCTCATACCATGTTTACATTGTACATAACCTAACATAAATAAAATTAAAATTAATTATTATTTATTATTTAACTTACATCATGAATATTCTTAACTCAACAAACTCACTTATTAATTATTAAATACTACCAATAACCCTTCCCTTTCCTTAAGGTAGATCTACCTCAATGAAAACAAACTCACTTAGAATTAATAAATAAAAATTATATACTACCAAACCATGACAACAAACTCACTTAGAATTAATAAATAAAAATTATATACTACCAAACCACGACAACAAACTCACTTAGAATTAATAAATAAAAATTATATACTACCAAACCATGACAACAAACTCACTTAGAATTAATAAATAAAAATTAAATACTACCTTCAAGTCAATGAAGTAAAAATATTAGAGAACAAAATCCACATTTTCAGAACGTGCTTCCCTTCAAAATAGAAGCAAGGACTAGCATTCGAGGCTCTCGTGATTATATAAATTCACAAACTCAATTAATTATGATAAATAATAATGTTCCCTATTGACAAGTACTAATAGCCATATTAAGTAAGGGGTGGATAATGATTCATAGTTATAAAAATAAAAATAAAAATAAAAATAAAAATAAAAATAAAAGACTTAAACAACTTGATAATATAATAGGTAGACAAATCTTATTATTTTTTTTTAAAAATCACCCCGTTGTTAGAATCAATCAACCATTCTCCTTCTTCCATACATTGGAAAAGTCCCCACATCTGATTGGATTTGGAAGACAAGCTCCATTGAATAGAAAAAGTGAAGACAACGCCTTTCCTAACACCGAGAGGTCCATCATTGCATTTCTTTTGTTGGTGTAGAGGACAAGAAAAATGAGATTACACTATAAAGTTGTCGGCCGCGTGGGATTAAACACGTCACCTGTCTCGCTTTCTTCGCTGACTCAGCAGGAACAGGCCGTTACTTGTCATCATCCTTATCGGATTCATTCCTCCATTGTGTGGCCCACCCATAAAATCGCAGCGAGAGGTGCCTCGTCTACACATGCATGCAGTAAATGTTTAAATATTTTAAATAAGTGTTTTATTCATTATTATAAAATTAGAAGAAATTTATAAAATATAAGAAATAAATAAATTTATATAGATAATAAATAAAATCGAAAATAAATTTATATAGATAATAAATAAAATCGAAAATAAATTTATAATAATAATAATCATCATCTATTTTTAAGGTTATGGCCAAGCCAGCATACCAAATTGGTGTATGAGACTCACTTGTTTGTGGGACAAGGGACCCCCCTCCGCCCCCAAATTGGTGTATGAGACCCTCTTGTTTGTGGGACAAGGGACCCCCCTCCGCCCA
>CBVK0101945278.1:0-11040 GCA_900067695.1 Picea abies
AAATTTCCGCACCCCTGCGTGGGTTGATAATGTAATAAGTCTGCATGAGTCATAGTTAGGTCAGGTACCTTTGGATGTTTCCATTGGGGGAGTTCTTTTCATCGAGGGTTTTTTATCCTCAGGTTGTTAATCAGGCTCTCGGGCCTGGCTGACTTCCCTTGAGTTTTTCCCTCCACATATGCAATAATTTCCTCCAAAGTGGTGAATGGCATCCTAATGGTCTCATACTTTGGTAGATAGTGTTTAGGAATGTTGTAAATGACCATGCCAGACAGTGTAGAAATTTTTGCGGAATTCCGTCAAGTATAGCTAGCTTTTTTTTAAGGTTTCGAATTAATTAATTGATTAATTAATCAATTAATTCTGGGTAATTAATGTAAAACTTAGGTCCCGGGATTTGCGATAGGGGTATTTGTACTCAAAATAAAGCTAATGAGAACCCCTGCACCCGTGGACCAAGTTTCAACTCAGTCGGACAAGTTTTGCTAGGTTGTTTGTCCACTTAAGAGTTTTTCCGGGAAAATGGCGATTTTAATTGACAAACCCAGAACATGGGAAAATGTAATTTGTGTAATAAGAGACCAAATCAAGTGAAGTAAAGGGAAATAATATGAAATATACCCCACCTAACATTTTCCTAACCCTTCACTCCCCTTTTAACCTCTCATTTAATTAAAATTAATTTTTAATTAATTCCCTACCCTTATAAACCCACTTTTAATTAAAATCAAATTTTAATTTTTTTCCCACTTAGAGATTACGTACATTTCTCCCACGTGAGGATGTAATAAGTCTTATAGTGATTTAATGACTCATTTAATGGATAGTTATGGGCCCCTCTCCCACTCGCATCCATCCTTCTTTGCCTCACGTGGATGATACGTCCCCCACGTTAGTTGGAGACTCACTCTTTAGATTGGTGCGTGGGTCCCTACTCCACGTCCCTCTACCTCATCACTCTTTAGATTGGTGCGTGGGTCCCTACTCCACGTCCCTCTACCTCATGCCTTACCTCACGTTCCTTTTGGAAATCCAACGCATGAATTGGAAATATCATTTGATTGGTACGTGGGGCCTCTCCTTTCCACCCATACGCTTCACTCCCTCGTATGCTCCTCACGTCAGCTCCCACGCTTTTCCCTTTTGGAAACTTCAGGTTTTAGTGAGAGTTTTGCTTTGATTAAAGCATGAACTTACCTCCCCACATTCCAAAGGAAAGCTCACGCTTTCTTCCTTTTAGCTCACACTTTCCATTATTAATTCACATGGGAAGTGGAAACATCTCCATTGAAAGCATGGAAATTCCTCCTTTATCCCATACGTGGGTTTTCTCCTTGCCATTTTTTGGTTTAGTTTTACTTGCTTTCTCCTTATTTGCTTCATTCTTTTTCCTTTTCCTCCAACCTAAAATCCTTTGATCTCATTGGTTGTTTTTCTTTTGTGAGTTGTCTTCCCTTGGATCTTTGACACTTGTTGAAGATCCAAGAGGGGTCTCTTTAGCTTCTCAAGCTATTTAAGAGACCTCTCACTCACTCTTTTCTCACCTTTCATTATTGTAATGTTATGCTACTAGTTTTCCACCATCCCATTCTCTCTATCTTTCTCATTATTGTCGTACTTCTTCACTGGTTTTGGTTCTTGAAGGGCTTGTGGCAATCAGTTGTCACAACCTCTTCCATTGGATAAATAAGAAAAAACGCTTTGGAGGATCATTGGAGCATCTACGAGTATTCTGGTTGTTGCATACACATGAGGTGATATTGTTGATTAGTGTTTTTATGTGTTGTTGGTGATAGATCTTGGGTTAAAGTATTTTGCTTGGGTAAGGTAGCAAAGAGTATTCTGGTTATCTTATGCTTATGTTGGATAGCTTAGGGTTTGTAAGTATTTCATTCTAAGTCTATTTCAAGATAACTATCTATTCCATACTTCACATATTTCTCTAAGTTTTGCAGGTCATCTCAAAGGATTCATTGGGATAGCATCGAAGAGGAGCCTACCCTTGAGCCCTTCCTACACTCCATACCTTTTTCTTGATTCATTTACTTGCTGCATTCATTTCCATATATATTTCAGCTTTTAACATTCTTTGAAAGGTCAAAAATAAGTTTTCATTTTCAGATTTTTGTACGCTAAAAATTTCTGTGTAAAAACAAGAATTTTTTGACAAGTTTAGTGTGTTTTGCAGCATTTCCAGCAAGCTTTTGCTTTCTGTTTTTTGCAGGTTAGTGACAGATCCAAGGGTATATGCTGCCCAAAAACACATAGGAGGCTTCCCAACACACTTCTCTTTGGTTGGGTAACACTTTTCTCCTTTTCTCCTTCAAATTTCTAAGTTCTCTTGCTTCTTTTCCTCATTCTTTTAGGCCTAAATCTTGATCTAACTTAGAGTAGTTTATTTCATCTTTAGTTTAGTTTTTTACTTGTGCATTCATTTCCATAACTATTTCAGCTTTTAACATTCTTTGAAAGGTCAAAAATAAGTTTTCATTTTCAGATTTCTGTATGCTAAAAATTTCTGTGTAAAAAAACAGAAATTTTTTTACGAGTTAAGTGTGTTTTGCAGCATTTCCAACAAGCTTTGCTTGCTGATTTTTGCAGGTCATTGACAGATCCAAGGGTATTTGCTGCCCAAAAACACACAGGAGGCTTCCCAACACACTCCTCCTTGGTTGGGTAACACTTTTCTCCTTTTCTCCTTCAAATTTCTAGGTTCTCTTGCTTCTTTTCCTCGTTCTATTAGGCCTAAATCGTGATCTAACTTAGAGTAGTTTAATTCATCTTTAGCTTAGCTTTTTTTACTTGTCCATGTGATAGTTAGTTCATCCTTTCTTTCATTTTCATATGCTTATGCTTTCATGGTGAATGGTTTAATGATCTAGATGCAATCTTAGATGCTATAGCTCGTCTTCTCATTATGCTATTTAGAAATCTTATGTGCATGTGATATGAATATGGTCTAAGTCTTCCATTTGCTTTGCTAAGTTTTTCATTTCAAGCACGTTCATTTTTCATAAGCTTAACAAATAGATGTGGATGAATGGTTAGTTTTTAGATCTCATGCTTACGGTTTTAATGCTCCACATGGTTTAAGCATTCACGTTTATGGTTTGGTATCTTTGCATTCAAGTCGATTCATATTATGTTTATGGGCTAAGACATTCACATTTTCAGTTTTTTTATATCGTGCAAAGTGCCTATGCTTCATATCTTTAATTTCCAGTTTACATGTGAATGGTTCATGGTTAATGGTTTAATCTCTTGCAACGTTCCTTTTATATGATGATTTTTTGATGGTATAATATTGTGCTACATTTTCCTTACGTTTCGACATGTTAATGGTGATCTGATTACACACTGCAAGCACTCGATTATACACATTCTCATTTCGGCCATACGCTAAAAAGTAAAATTTTTAAAGTCTAAAACTTGTTTAAAAGCGACCCAACACACCTAAAGACCCACCCGAGGGTCCTAATAACTTTTAGCAACATTTTAGGGGCCTCATTCATCTGCCTCCACCATCTAAAACGGGTTTGAGGGACAGTCCAGGGGGAAGTGGTGGGGGACCGTCCCGTGATTTCGTTGGGGAGATCCTTTCTCGGACTACCTCTTACTGTTAGGGCTGGAAGCTAGGGTAAGGCTTCGGGCAGTCATTTGGCCAAGGGAGGAGGAAGCTTGAAGCGCACACCTAGTTAGGGGGAAGGGTAACTAAAATCTATAAAATCTTTAAACAATTACAACACCTAGTTGCATAGATCACTTGTGTATGTTTGGGGGGTATTAGATGTATGCATAGGCAAACATAACTTGTGGAATATCTCATCGTTTATCTATCTCTATTGCAACTATATGTTTGTGTCCTTTCTGTTTACATGAGCAATTGGTTTACTTGTTGAATATCTTGTCTATTTGCTTATTGTGGTGTGGAACGGGGAATTTTTGAGTATCCCACTTGGGGAGGCAATCCTTCTTTCGATCCTTAAGTGCTTTTGTGATTGTTGCCAGTGAAGGCAGTCCAAATGGAGTAAGTGCCATTTGGGGCATGCTTGGCTTATGTGTGTAAATTGTTCATATCTTGTACATCTTGTTACTTTGGTGTATCTTTGTATCTAATTGACATATCTTGTATCTAGCTTATGTATCTTAGTATCTGATTTGTAGATCTTGTAAACATTGTAACCCTTAGAAATTCTTTTGTATAATTATAATTTGTGGTTTGGGGTAGCTTAACTCTGTTTCACTTGTAAAACTTTTGTAATTGAACCACCCTCAAACTTAGTTGACCCCATTGCCCAACTTTAGGCACTAGTCTTAGTTGACTTAGGGAAGGGGCTGATTTTCATGTAGTTAACTTGCACTTTGCATTTTGTTGCTTGATCATCTTAGGCTAGTTTTCCACTTTAGCCTTAACGAATTAAGGCTAACTCCTAGAAACTTAACTCTAAAACCAATCTAGTAACTAGGGACAACCCCCCTTGGTTTCTCTAGGAGTAAGCCTAGAAGGAAGAGGTTCTAGTCAAGGTGACAGTGCGGACTAAGAACCTAGGCATTGTGCCTCCAAGGACACACTAAGTGAGCAGGACTTAGCTCACGTTAGCAAGTGTGTATTAGGACGACAACACTAGCTACAAACTGTGCGATAACAGTAATGATGTAAAAGGGTGAGAGAGATGATTCCTAACCTACCCAACCCACCTCCTAACCTTTTCACACCCCCTTACCCACTCACCCACTCAACCCTCATGCCCCCTAGGGGGATTTGTGCCCCCCCTCATGTGAAAACCTTTGAAAATGACATTTGATTGAGTTGTGGGCCCATGAGTAGTGCACCCTTCCTAGCCTGCGACCTCACTCTTTTCTTGTCCCCACACTCCAACTCACTCATCCACCTCATCAATCCTTGTCTAAAACCCTAGAGTTGCACCCCCCTCCTTGGGATTCTTTCATTAGATTGGTATTTGACACTTGGATCTCATCCAAGAGGGGTGACTTTGCCTCTCCAAGTATAAATGAGAGCCTCCCCTCACTCATTTCTTCACCATTATTTGAGCTAGTGTTATGCTACTGGATTTTCACCCCATCTCTCTCTCTCTCTCTTGTTCACATTGCATCCATCCATTTTTCTCTTGAGAGTGTTTGAGCAACTTGTTGCTGCAAGAATCTCCCTTTTGGATTAATAAGAAGCTTTGGAAGATTTGAAGTAACCAAGAGTAGTCTGGTTTTCTTCTTGCACATGAGGTGATATTGTGGTTTTTGGCATCTTGTGTAGTATTGAGTAGATTCTTGGGTAAAGTAGTTTACTTGGGTAGGTTCATCAATAGTAGTATTGTTGATCTATATATGTTGGGTGGCTAGTAGTGTGAAGTATTTCATGTTGTTATCTCATTCAGCCATATTATCTACTTGTATACCTCATGTTTTGTTTGAAGTTTTGCAGGTTTGCCTCTGAGACGAACAAAGTTCGCTCACACAAGAATTATCCAAAATATTTGGAATATAACAAAGTAATCCATGTAGGAATAATGTATAAATTATGAATAGATAAGATGATTACAATTGAGAAATGAGGGCCTGCTTATATACCCACGCAGGGGTGCCCTTTACCAATAGTCATGTCCTTTGAGACATGACCTTTCATTATTAATAATTATTAATTATTAACTATTATTATGTTATGAATATCTATTTATGTATATTTTATGTTCATAACATCCTCTAGGGTGTTGTTGGGATAGCCTCTAGGGTGTTGTAGAGATTATTCAAGGGACGCATCCTTTCATGGATGGTCACCTTATGTTCCCTATATATGGAACACTCATTATTGTAATAAAATATCGAATATCTCTCATATCTCATATGAAGAACAACAACAGAAGGAAGCACAGAGTAACCCCACACCCATTAGGAGCACGCAACTTTGCTACAGTTGCAAGGTGCCTTAGGAACCAGATCATAAGTGTAGGGGTAAGGGTAAGAAGAATATTATTGAGGTACGCTATGACAGTGATGATGAGGCATGTGAGGATGGATCGATAGATTCTTATCTGGAGCAGTCTGATGATGATATCATGATAGTGACTCTTGCACAGAGGTTGGTGATAGTGACTCTTGCACAGAGGCTAGTGATTCTTGCACGCTTGAGGAGGATAGTGACCCTTGCACACTGGAGGAGCAGTGGGATGGACAGGATGATAGCACTTGTGCTTCAATAGTCATATCACATACTATTGATGAACTTACACCTCAGAAGAGTGGTGACACTAGTAAGGACTCACACGTGTTAGAACCTACAGGTGACCAGCTTCATGTAGTGGCCGTGACACATCTGTTATCTTTCCAGACACCTATGACAACCACATCACATGAGGGTATCAATGGCATGTCAGATATGATGGATGAGCCTTGCATGAGGGATGCACACCATGGAAATATAGAGCCACAGATCCAGGAGGAGAACAGGGCGTATGTAATGTCCCCATTTTGGGACATTATAACTTTACAGAGTGTCATGCCTACCAGAGTAGCCAGATAGGGGTGACAGAGAGTTTGAGAGATATTGAGGGGTTTTATTGGGCTTGACTTGCATCATTCATCATCAGGATCCATTCCACACAGCTTGGTTTTGGTTTTGTTTCATTCCTACGATTTCAATAATTTTGAGTTATTATGGGTCATATCTTAATTAATTTCATTAAAAAGGTCATAATGAGCATATTACTTGGAGAAACCTCTTAGTGTAATAGCTCATCGGAATCGGGAAGAAGAGCACTATAGGAGAGGATGATGAGAAGTGACTTTCAATGGCCGGAGAAGACATAAGGATGGATAAATCACTTTTTAGAGGTAAAATGATTAATTAATTAATTAATTAAGTGATTTAATCAAGGAGTAATAAAATAAAGAAAAAGTCACTTGGAGGGAAAAGGTCAAAAACAAATTAGGGTTTCAGCAATGAATTAGGGTTTTGGAAAGCTATAAGAGAAGAGTCAGCGACCTAATTCATCATTATGCAGATGATGACTTGTCATTGAGGAGAAGAGGCGCATCTTAGGAGAGATAGTTCAGTGGATTCCAAGAGGAAGACACCAGTGGCTGATTTCGGTGTTGAGAGACACACCCTAGTCACCGAGAAGATCATTCAGGTCTTCCATCATTCTTCAGCAGCAGTTACACAGTGTTCAGCAGCAAGGGCGCATTCATCCAGAGTGAGGGCGCAGCTTCTGAGAGGGTTTTTAGTCAACTTATCCCATCCAGGGAGAATTCCAAGATTTCCCTCCAACCCATTTAAGAGGAGGGAAAGGCGCATCTTTTGCCTAGTTCCTCATCAGATTTCGACAGAGGAATCAACTGGGACGCATTTTCTAGACTTGGACGTGCGACACTTTTGCCAGGCACATTTGGGGTTCCAGAGCGAGCATCAGACCAGATTCAGGGAAACCCTTTTGACCCATTTCCTAGTAGACCAAGGCAGTCGTTTTGAGACATATCTCATCTAATTCCGACGGTGGAATCACTAGGACGCATTTTGCCAGAAGAAGAGGGGTGCATTCCCTCGGGGGTATCCATCCGGGGTCCAGATTCATCAGCAGAGGGATCCGACAGATACCAGTACTGAGGACTAGAGAAGGGCACATCATTTGGGATAGTTTCCAGGCCATTCCGAGAAGTATTTCTCCCAGGGAAAACTTTCCAGACTTCCAGCAGTTACCATCAAAGCTGCCATAGTCCCAGTGCATCCATTGATTCCGCAGTGCTCCCATATTTTGGATATTATATTTCAGTTGCTTATTTGTATTCCAGCTAAGATCCTTTGTCTGTTGATCTAGTCGAGTATTGTCAGTTTATTCAGCCACATTCAGCCATTTTGTAATCCACAGAGATATCATAATACAAACTTTGCAGTCCTTTGTCGCATTTATTATTTGTATGACCATTTATATGTTGTAAACCATTGATCCTACACACACATTACCAGCGTTTCCTAGACTAGCCATGTCAAGAACATTACAGCATATAGAAAGTGGACCTTACACATACAGACCAACATGAGGAGATTGAGTCACAGCTTTTGGAGAGTCCATTAGTTGAGCAGATTGTGGAGACTGATAGGTTGATGGGGCACTTACTTCCATGATCGTCTTACATTGATGAGGATGCACTCTTTATTAGTCAGGATGACCATAGCACGTGTCTGGACACATCTGTATGGGATCCAGGCGCGGATGATAGTAGTAGGGTGAGTGCACAGGAGGATACAGCTGCTCACACCAGATACAGTATGATTCAGAGAGAGCTAGCAGTTGGGGATGTTATGCAATCGCATTTAGGAGGACCCAGTAGCATAGTAGACAGGGATCAGTTCAGTATTTGCTCTTTTGAAAAGAGTGTTGTTGAGGATCCCAAGGCTGACACTAGCAGTGAGGGATCTGAGGTGGCACCTCAGCATGACTACGATCAGGAGTCACACTACTTGACCGGACAATTGAGAGTCAGTGAGGATATGATCATGGAAGCCACTAGGAGCATTGATGACATGCAAACATGGGTAGCAGATTACTGTTGGAGAGCATCAGTGGCACATGGCAGTTCAGATGGAGCATTTTCCATGGATGATTTTCATACTCCTAGGGAGAGAGTGTCTATGATGAGGACTAACTACCAGCAGCTATTGACAGACAGGGACTACCTACTGGGGATTGGCGAGATGTATCACAGGGCCTTGAGGGAGCAGGAGTTGGAGGTGGACAGACTCACTCATGAGTTGGAGAGCACCCGAGGATTCTTGAGAGGCACATAGACAACCCTTCAATAATCAGATTCTAGATCAGATGAGCCTCTTGAGGAGATTCATCAGAGATCCACTTCATCTGTCTTAGTGGACACTCAGATATATCATTCAGTGATGTTACTAGAGGATGTTGGTGGTCTAGTAGAGGAGCACCAGTTGATAGAGGACACTTCCATACGGGTTCCTAGAGTGGTTGACCTTCAGGTAGAGGGTGATCCAGTAGTACGCCCAGGACCTATGATGCAGCAGGAGTATACAGAAGATGACATGAGTATGCTGAGGCATATAATGATGAGCGATAGTTCATAGAGACAGGTCGAGATATGCAGTCAGATTCAGACGGATGTATGGGATTGCAGGGAGGAGACACACTTAGGGGAGTATGCAGATTTCACTCTTTTGCAGCAGCCCATAGCTATGAGAAAGCATCTTCACCGTATCAGCAGTTGCATGGGAGATGAGGGATGGAGGCTGGTTGACCCGCCATTGGAGGAGTTACTTCCGGTTGTACTAGATGATTGGGGCCTTTTATCGCACAGTTTGTAGCTAGGAGTAAAGGCTATAAGGTAGAAGGCCAAACTGGTGTAACAAGGACATGTCCCACCCAATGTCACCACGATGGGTAGGTTCTTTCTCTTTAGGGAGGTTAGGCCCAGAGGAGACGTCCCCGGTGACCTGGGGTTTTGAAGAGGCAAAAGGTTAATAGGATGAAGATAAGTTTTTCCCCCCTTCACAGATCACCATCAATCAGAAGTTTCGGCTAAACAACTAATAATAAAGTAAAACCCAAAGAAGGGTACCTTCCTGGAACTATCTAATACTTGCAAGCTTATTTCAATGGGTTAGTACTTCATATCAATCAAGAACTATCTGATATTCAATATAAGCAATTTGAAAGTAAATGTTGACGAAGTCAATGTTTACAAAATGGCAATGAAAAGATAATGTCACTTCGCCAATAAATACTAGAACGATGTGGCATTCAATGGGATCAATCAACACTTTATTAAATAAATGCTTTAAACCATCATTCAATTGCTCATAAAGTAAAACGTTGTTGCATTAAGATGAAATAACCAAGAGTGACGTCAGCAACTTAGGGTTAGTAAGTCAGTTAGAGCTAGGGTTAGTGTAGTTAGGGTTTCGATTGAAAAGTTTTGAGAGTGTTTAGATCAAGTTATTACTTCAACATTGGAGGACTTAGATCAGTGCCTTAGGGTTTAATGGAGTCATAAGTGAAGGACGCAAGAGTTGAAGGGGGTGAGATTTTAAAGGACTAGAGGGATAAGTTTTGAAGTGCTGCTAAAGCAGGGCTTCAAAATCGTAACCCTAGGGGAGAGAGGCTCACTCTGGTGTTGCTAAAGCAAGGCCTCATGCTCTCTCCTCCTTCCCGGCAACAACTAGCTCAAATGAAATACAAATTCAAGACAAGAGGGCTTAAAGAGGGAGAGTGTTGCTAAGGCAAGGCTCTTTCATCAAACCCTAAAAGAAAACGGCCCTAGGTGTAGATGAGCTAGGCCTGGGACGTCGTCTTCCTCTTGAAGTCAAAATGGTACTGCTAGCTAGAGGGAGGAAGAAAAATGAGTGTAGCTATGGCTAGGCTCTCTTCTTCTCCTTCAATGGCTAAAAGATTTTCTATCAGGGGACATGAGACAAGGACCTACTTGTGTGCTTGTCACCTAGGCTTTTGATTCAGCAAATTACAAATACATGCAAGAAAATAAGACTACAACCATTCATTTAAGAAGTTTTGCAGAAAAATACTTACAATTCATCAAAAATAACCATGCAAACCCTAGTTGTAACACCTTTCTTCAAGAAAAACACCATAGAATGCCAAAAATCTCTTCCTTCAACAAGTGTGCCTTCCTTAAATCAGCCAATAACCCAAATAGGGCGCAAAAATCAGACCTCACTAATGATTTAGTAAGTTGTGATGAAAAAATTAGAGTGAAACCCCTCAATATATACTGTATCAATGACCTAATTTTACTTTTTAGGTCATAAAAAGGCCGACAAGGCCATAATGTCAAAATCATACTGTTTTTACATTAAATGCTAAGTAAAAACCCCAATTAAGAATAAAAGAGAGTAAAATCCCCTTCAAGGGAGGCATTATCCCTTTCCAGGGCAAATGAGACATCCAGGAGCAAAACATTAGCCCCCCAGGGGCCTCTCCAACATGCCACACGTGCCACTTGAAATATCCCTGATCCGGATGATCAAGATATTCGCTGCAAATCTGATAC
>CBVK0101945279.1:0-13122 GCA_900067695.1 Picea abies
TACCTCAATAGAGGCATGTTCAAACCAATTCAAACCTTTCCTTCTTCCAAAAATTATTTTATTTATGGTTCATCATGCCAATTGTATTTTTCAAGGAGGGTTCAACCTCTTCCTCTATCCTCATGTATTAAGTTCATTTCTCCCATGCCTTATCATCTTGGTCTGATGGAAATTCTATCCCATACAAGTCAAATGCTTCTCTAGATTCGTTGGATAAATATTTTGCTGTCTTCATATACCTACTTAGGTGAGGGAAATCCTTCTTGGACAAACAAACATCCATCAATGTATCTATTACTGCCACCATGGTGTCCATAGTGGATTCAATCCTAGTCAACCTCTTCTCTAATACCTTTATTGTTTGTCCAAACTATTCAAATATTGCATGTCCAGACTTTCCATTGTGCCATTACTTTGACCAATGTTTCCATGCTCCTATACATAAACCTCTACATGTCTTGATATATTTAGGTTTCCAACCCAACTATCATTCCCTAGTCATGCGAAATGCACATCCTCATCCCGAAAATGATATTTTTGTGTCGCAATCCAATCTACCTATACAATTCCTTTGTACCGAGGCAAAGTCCCTACCTTTTCCTCCATCTGTCAAGTCACCTTTTTCAAATAAACTCTCAAAGAGAGTGGTAATTGGCCATCACAACCATTACCTTCAAATGCTCTGATACTCTATCCAATACTTCTCTCACCTTCAACCAACGATCCTTTCAATCTCTAATCATCCAACTATCGGCCCCACAAGAGTACAGTGGGGCATACCGGCCCCACAAGATCCAAGGATGAAGAGATGGTGTGACCTCATGGCCTGACATGTGACTAGACCCATCGTCAAATATAATGACGTGTTCTTTGATTGGTTGAGGTCTCAGCTACTGATGGTAGATGATTATGCATATGCCGCCTTGGATTTCAGAGGTGACCCAGACTTGGTTCTACCAGACCCATCCAAAGGCGAGGGGAAAGTGTCGAGGTAGTGGGATTGGCTATCGTTGATTATGAGGCTATCGAGCATAACCTGGAGGGGTTGACCATGGATGTCCCAAATATCTCTATCAACGAGATCTCAAGACATTACCAACTCCATACTGTGGGTGTATCTGAGTCTCTTAGTCGACTGCTTCGTAGGGTGGCACCGACAGTCATGTTTTATTGTGAGTAGCATCCTTGATGCCATTTTTCTACATGAAGCCATGTGCTTCACATTTTTGATATTTTGGTGTTCGGACAAAAACACTTTTTTGTAAAAACTTTTATCGTTATATATACATGAATCTTCTACCGTCTTACTTGCTTTATATACAACATGTGATTGGATTTATAAATGTCTCAAATGTCTGTCTAACACATAATTAGCTAATGCATTTGTTAATGTATTTAAACATCTAGGAATGTGTTGATATTCAATGTAATCAAAATGATGTTCCAAGAGGCAAATTCGTAAATATACCCTTAACAGAGTAGGACTCCGGATGGCATAGACATTACTCAATTGTAGTACTACTAACTGTGAATCAAGTTGGACAACAAGATGATGGATTCCAAGAGAAACTACGTCAGTCAACAATTTGATGATTGCACTATATTCCACGATATTGTTAGTTGCATGATCGAGACAAACACCATGTAGATTGATTAATTCGTTCGTAGGTGTGTAGATTTCCCAAGCAACAGATGCTAAGTTCGAAGTACTACGATTAGCACCATCAGTGAAGCCAATGTAGGGTAGTGAAGACACCAACATCTAGAAACCAAGCAAAATGAAATGTAAGCAGTTGGGGGTCGAAACCAAATAACAGAAAAACACACAAAATTAGCACACAAGAGTATGATACAATAAAAATACAAGCACTTATGAAAAGATAACCTAACCATAGTACTTCTTCAAGTAAATCCCATTTCTGGTTTCACTCAAAGGAATTCCATCATAATCCACTAACTCATAGGCTCCCTTCTCCAACACTCGTTTGATGATATAAGTGCCTCGCCACATAGCCTCGAATTTTCTAGCCACTAGTAAATCACGATTTTGTTCATAGAGGAGAACTATATCACCTTCAGAGAAAAAATGTGGCTTGATATGCTTTTCATATTGGGCTTTGACACGTTTTTTTGAGTTTCAATAACCAGGGTGGCATCACGATGGGTTTCATCTAATTACATTAGGTACAATAGACGTTCTTCTTCGACAGAGGTGTTGGGAAGAATTTCAACGGCTAGCTTCAAAGATGGTATCTCACATTCAATCGACAAGACAACTTCAATACCATAGACTAATTGGAAAGGTGTAAATCCTGTGGTAGACTTCATGGATGTCCGATAGGCCCATAACGTTGAAAACAACATCGTGTGCCAACTTGCCTTATGAATTCCTATTATTCGTCGAAGCATAGTAATAAGAACTTTGTTTATCACTTCAATCTAGCCATTGGCCTGTGGATAATAGGGGTTTGATTTTTCATGCCGAAGACCCAACTTTTCGGTAAGCTCAGACATCATGAAATTTCGAAAATGGCTATTGCGATCAATAATGATAGCTTGTGGGATTCCAAATCGAGTGATGATATGATTGAATATGAGCAAAGCTGCAGTTTTTCCAGTCTTATCGAATGTAGGCATCGCCTTGGCCCATTTAGTGAAATAATCCACAGCTACGATGATGTATCCATGCCCCCCTACCTTGTGAGGGTTACATGTCATGAAGTCAATGACCCATTTTGCTAAAGGACCATTGGAAACTACAAGGTATAAAGGAGCGGGATGATATATTATCTTCTTATTGTACATTTGACAAGCATGGATTTTCTCGACGACATTAATACAGTCTTTAAACAAAGAAGGATAGAACTATCCTTCTCATAAGATCTTTTGGGCAGTGGCATACACAGACATATGACCGCCACATGCTCTAGAGTGGCATTCATTCAAGTCTTTCTCAGCCTCATCATAGTTGAGACATCGTCGAAAAATAGAGTCAACACCACGACAATAAAGAGTGTCACCGAGAATTATGTATTGACGGGCTTGATACCATATACGACGAAAATCTGTACTAGAAAGGTCGGGCTAGGAACTTTGATTTTGGAGATAAATGATGATATCTTTGTATCAAACGTCATTAGAACTGATCATAAAAAGGGATTCATCGGGTAAGGAATCCTATGCCACATTTTTCGTCTCAGTTGAGGGAAGGTCACATATTAGTTCGATGAAAACCAAAGATTTCTTAGACTTAGCGCGTTCAAACTCTAAGTCAAACTCCTAGAGAATCACTATCCATTTGGAGTACTTGCACCCTAGAAATTGGCGTGTAAGGATATGTTGCATAGGGTTGCAATAAAAAATAACAGTGGTTCTACATAATAGGATATAGTGATGAAAACGTTGGACAGCTTGAACAACTGCGCAGGCCAATTTCTCCACATGTAGGTATTTGGCTTCGGTGGTCGTGAGACTTTGACTCAAATAATAAATGACATATTCGCCGTGAAAATAATCTTCTTGGACAAAAACCATGGAAATGGTAGGGTCCGAAGCGGCGATGTAGAGGAAGTAGTCTCGACTATAATCTGGTGGGAAAAGCAGTGGTGTACAGGTAAGGGAAAGTTTCAAAACTTCAAAGGATTTGTTGGTAGTTTCGTCCCATATGAACTCGTAATCCTTCTTCAACAATAGAGTAAATCCTAGTGTTAACTCAACATAATTGAGAATGAATCGACGCAAAAAATTTGCTTTCCCTTGCAAACTTTGAAGTTCCCTTGCAAACTTTGAAGATGGCATGGTGTGGAAGGAGGTGGTAGATTAAGGATAGCCTCAACCTTCAAAGGGTCTACCCTAATTCCATGAAGTGACACAATAAAACCCAGAAGTCGGCCATAATCCACACAAAATACACATTTTTGTGGGTTCAAGTGTATACAATAGTAACGATAGTGAAGGAAAATGGCTTGGAGATGGGCCAGGTGATCTTGGTGACGCATGGAATGCGTTGATAGATCATCAAGATATGGTTGTACGATGTGCTTCATATCTTGAAAAGCATAAGACATGGCACATTGAAAAGTCGCACCAGTGTTCTTAAAACCAAAAGGTAGTTTACGGTAGGCAAAGGTACCCCAAGGACAAATGAAAGCAGTTTTGTGTTGATCCGCGGGAGAAATATTAATCTTATTATAGCCGCATAAACCGTCCATTAAAGAGAATATTTCACTGTTGGCCCAATCATCAACGATATGGTCAACAAAGGGGGTTGGATAATTGTCCTTAGGACAAGCTTTATTGATATCCCTATAATCGACACATACACGGATTGTGCCTTGTTTTTTATTTACTGGAACTAGGTTGGATACCCAATCGGTTAAATCCATAGGAGAGATAAAGTCAACCTTAAGAAGTTTTTCAAGTTTGAGATTGATAGAAGCGAATTTATGAGGGTGGACCGGGTGAAGTCTCTGACGAACGGGTTTAGCGTACGAGTAGGTCTTAATTTCATGTACAAAGATATCGGGATCATTACCCGGCATCTCTTTGTATCTCCAAGTGAAAACATCATAGAATTATTGAAAAATGGATTTATAAGAGACGACTTTTTCAACGGAACATGAGGTGCCGATGTGAACATTTTCGATGACTCCAGGTTTAATGAATATGTCAAGAGGAATGTTGGGTGAAGTGTTACTTAGATTCCCTTCATAAATCACATCGTGTGTCGACTCGGGAGCAGAGGAAATGACAACAACGGTTGACAGAGTCAAAATCTGTTGGTAACTCTCTATGGTGTGCTGCTCTAGGAAGAAAATGGAACAATGATGTCCATCGTCCCATGGGGTGTCTTCCATTGACATAACTGACATGATCATCTAATTCGTTGGAAATATTACGTGAAACATATCGGTAGATGAATCAAAAAGAGAGGGAGTGGAAGGGGTTGTAGATTGAATGGCTTGATAAGGGGATTCGACCGGACTTAAGGGAATTTGTTCACCATAGCAAAGATAATCACCGGGGTCAGGTACTATCCACGGGTCATGAGACACCCTGGTTTTGTGAATAGAGGTGGAAATCATGTTGATTGAGGTGACAAAAGGAGGTGGAATATCGGGTGGCGGGATTGGGAATGTTCCCATCAAAGTTGAATCTTTTAGAATACCCACACTGACATTTGCGTACCTGGGAGGTGTCTTCGAGATAAATGGTACATTGCTAGTACGAGAATCGGAGTTAAAAAAGGCTAGTTGGTCAACAATAATGACCTTTCCTTGGTGTAGAAAACATAACAAATGGAAAAGTGTAGACAAAACTGCACGCATGGAATCAATCTAGCTACGACGACCAAGTAAGAGGTTATAGTCAAGAGGCACATAAAAGACATTGACCTCAACATTTATTGATTTTCCTTCCAAGGTAATAGAAAACTAGGGAAGAACATCGTAGGGTTTAAAACCATAACCATTGAAGGCCTTAAGTGTATTGTGTGATTTGGTGAGGGGGGGAGAGTCGATGGCTTTCCAGCAGGTAATAGACATAATGCACGTCGAGGAGCCCTTGTCAATAACGGTTTTACATATATTCTTGTTCTCTACGACAACTTGAATATAAAATGCTAACTGAGGAGGTAGCCTTGGAATGTGATCTTCCAGGTCAAATATTATCAAATTCGTATCTATGGGATTGATTACATAGATGGCATTTAACAGTTCCTTTCGTTGAGCGGGACAGCTTTGAAGGACTTCAAGTGTTGACATCACGGAGGGTGCCTGCACAAGGTCTTCTACAATACTGTAGTTTTGAGCAGCACGCACATGAGGATTAAAGGCATACTTTTGAACAACGCCCTTTAAAGTGGGGCGGAGAACTGTATCGAGACCCGGTCATTCGAGATGAAGAGGATCGTTGGGAGGTGAAGTTGAGGGAGGCAGTTGAACCAAAGAAGGTGGTAAATCATCAAATTTATCCTTTGAGGGAGAGTAATCTTTGGCTTGAGTTTCGATGGAAACATCGTTCTTTTCGGAATCACTAGTACACATAAGGACATACGAAGAGGTGGAAGGAGAGGGTTGTTCATGAATGACAAATTTGGCCTACTGTTGAGAAGGGAAAGGTTGTAACAAAATGACAGGTGTGAGAGGCTTTCTGGTCCCTTGAAGGAACTTACTGACCTTGAAATGTCTTGGACAATCTTTCATATAATGATAGTCACCAGAGATAAGGAAAGGATATCAAGGTTTACGCTTATCCTTATCATCAATAGGTAGCATTTTGGCTTTTTTAGATTGTTGATTATTATTTTTATCCTCCTTATTCCTACCATTTCCTTTTTTAGATTTAGTTTTTTCAGCAGGGGTGGATTGAATTGAATTAACCTCAGAAGTTTTGTCGGTGGAAGGAGTAGGAGTCAGAGCACTTTGAACATTAGAAGCAATAGATTTGGGATTGGTGTGAGTGGCTGACGTGGATTTAGCATTAGCATGAAAAGTTCCAATCACACCATCAACAACATGAGAATCTATTGGGGTTGTTGAGGTAGCGGTGGTAGAAGGGCGAGGAGCATCAGGAATCAAGTCGTAAAGAGTGCTTGTTTGAGAATAAACAAGATCTAGGTACTGAGTGCAACTTATCGCCTTCTCTTCAGTGACAAATCCACACATGGAAATATCACGGGCGATTTTACTAATGAATGATTTGGTGAACCATTCAGCCAATAACTGATCAGGAAGGTTGATTTTGATCAAACATCTCCTCTGTCTCCACTCATGAATGTGATCGGAAATGTGAGTGGCAGAAGATTGCTTAAAGGAACTCAAAATCTTGGTTCCTGTCTCGTTGTGGATTGGCAGTTAGTAATGTGTGATAAAATCCATGGCTAGGGTATTGAAGTCGTTAAAGAAGCCTTGCGGTAATTCTATGTACCACTTTGCAGATGAACCCATGAGAGTTCGTTGGAAGAGTCGTAACCGAATAGAGTCGTCCATCAAAGATTTGGATGAACACCAAAGGTGAAAGGTCATAACATGATTGTTTAGGTCTTCTCCCAGTCGACTGTCAAACTTGGGAATGTCGAATGATAATTTTCCTGGTATAATAGGCCAATGGGGAGAATGTGAGATAGGATCATTCAAGATTCTAGAAAATTCATGTAAATCCAAAGAGGCTAAAAAAGGCAATTGTCTATTCATGTGAGGATACTGATGAATTTGGGGAGGAAGTCCCATCCGTATACTAGTAGGACCGTAAGCATTCTACATGTAAGTGGAGAGTTCTGACTGATTCTGCTGTGGAGGATTTGGAGGGATATATCCCATAGGGTTGGGTTGGTTGGAAATGTTCCCTTGAAAAGGGACACTAGAGTGAATGTGTACTGTACCCCAAGAGGGATTCAAAGAACCTTGATATGGCTAGCCCGAGTGAGGGGGTACAAAATAGTTGATTTGAGGTTGTTTCCCCCCAGATGATTGTGGATTTCCTTGGGCAAGAAGGTTCCAAAGTTGGGCTAGTGATCCTGGTGTGTTATGTCTATACCTTGGGTAATAGAATCCAACCGGAGGTTATCCTCCAAATGGAGGTTTCCCCCCAACATATGGTGGTGCCCCAGTCTGAGGTTGACCCCCAAATTGAGGTTGCCCCGTAGTGTGAGATTTCCCTCCAATGAGAATTTGGTAATTAGAGTGAACACATGATGGGTCATGTCAATTGGATTGGAGCCACTAGGGCCAGATCCCCCAAGAAAAGGTGGATAAGACCCTCCGGAGAGGACTTGGGAAGGTGTAGGGAAAAAACCGACAACAGCATTATACCCAGGTGGAACAAAAATTCTAGAAACTATGGATGGAACTTGGGTAGGGACGATGATGGAAAGATTCAAACCTTCATACCCAAGAGGAAGTGACAGGATAGTTCTAGACGAAAGTGGTGTACAATTGGGAGCTTGGTTAACCACCACATTGTCGATAGGAATAGTCGTAGCGTGTGGGACCATAGTAGCATGGGCCATCTGGAGAGAAAAGTTCGATCTAGGACCAACTGACTGTGTGTCTAAGACGACAAGGATATTTCTAGTTGTATCGAAAAAATGATCTAAAGGTATCATGTAGGTAACAAACGTTTCGGGAGGTTGTGATATGACAGGTGAATCAGGAGTCACCCTCAAGTTGCCGTAAAGGTCTTGCACCGTTCAATGTGGTGTTCCAAATATGTCAGTAGTCAAAAGTGGATTCTTGACTCCGGGGCTTGTGTGGGGTCCGGTCAGTATTCCAAAAGTTTCAACAACAGGATCTCCTAATGAATTCATCTCTTGTATCTAGGAGGTATTTGGAAAGCCTCTAGAGAATCAGAAATAATTCATAAATTTTCTAAAGAGTTAGAACTTTCCACTCATGAGGTTATGATGTCCTGGACCTCACTCTACTCAGGAGAGCCCTTCGGTGTATTAGGAAGAAAAGGGAGATAATCTTTCGGATCTTCTGGGGGTAGCCCTTGCATCCTACGTGAACGTCGTGGAGGGTCAATGTTGGCCAAACCAAATATTTTACGGAAAAAATCTATGGCCAACTACTGAAACAAACAACACTTGATAATAAAATCGAGAAATCAAACCAAGCAAACAAACCTTCTTATTTCAAAGTCACTAGTTGGTGATGAAATCCAAAGCCGCGAAGTCAAGATGAGAATGGGCTAGGATAGAGTGGGTGGAAAATTCACGTTGATCACCTGCTTAACGAACTTACACCCTAGTGAAAGCTCCCACACATAATAGTGGGTATACCCTCCAAGGAGCCTGAGTGAGTTTGGCCAACCTCGATTCTAGGTACCGTGAAGACTTTCCCCTACACAGTCACCTTGTGTAAGACCCTAAAGAGATAGGCTACTAAGGTTACCAAGAACAAAAATGATGCCTAGGGAAATAGTTGACAATCTGATCCATGTGCAAGGGTTGGGTATCTAGATGGAAATCAACTCGAAAGGCTTCCACTCACAATTGTGGGTATACCTTCAAGTGACCCCTGTAATACGTGAAATCTCTAAACTAAGAACAACAAAGCATGGTGAGTAACTCTGTCAGCCTTAATGCAACCTCAGGTTTGACCCTTGTGTGAGAAGGGCTTCCCAAGACAAAACGTTTCCAATGGATTTGAACACTCCCTATCATAAGATGCTACACTGTGTTTTATGCTTTGGAGAGTCTGCCTCACAGCCTATTCCAAAGCGCTAGTCAATGAAGATAAAAATAAAGATGACAAGAAAATGTTTCACTGAATGCAAACTAAAATGAATTTCCAATCAACAAGAAATCCAGAAAATGTAATCAATCCGAAACCTTAAATAAAATCAAAGACTTTTATCAATCAAGCACTTAGATCTAAATCTAGATATTATATCCTTGTTGACAAAAATCAAGAAGTAAAACTTGTAAAATGACCAAGAAGGGATTTCAATCCCTGAAAAACAATCAACAACAAGTCTTAAACTCAGAAAACAGTCAGATACTGGCACCAAAAGTTCCTCCCAGGTGATCAAAGAAAAACTGGGTGACAGAAGACAAAAAGACCCAACCCAATAAATTCTACAGGAAACGTCGTAGCCTAGCAGTAAGGCGCAGTGTGGCGATTTGAGGTTTTCGCAGGCTAGATATAGGGCAGGATGTGAAGATTCCGCACTAGTATGAACAGGTAGGGTGAGGCGATCCAGGGATGTCACAGGCTGTATATGGGATACAGTGTGACTATCTCTGTAAACAAAGAAAAAATGGAAAAAGGACAAAGATTTTGAATGAACTTTTTGACCCAGAGACTAGACTAAAACGAAAGTAGGTAGGCTAAAGGAAAATGGAAAGAAAAAAACCAAAAACAAGTCATATCCCCAATGGATTCGCCGATTTTGTTATTGGATTAATCGGTAAATGTGGACATAAACTGAATCTCCCTAGATCCACCTAGATATAGAAAAAAACAAGACAGGACATGGTGCTTTCCCTAAGATTTAATCATCTAATTTACTATCAAACAAGAGATGAGTGACATACCTTTGAATATCGCTTCCTTATATCTTTGTTATCCCTGCTCCAATATGGTGCTCTTGTGATATTAGATCTACAATGACACGAACAAACCCAAGTGAAAGCAACAATAGTATATTCAATGAAAACTTATACATGTGATCAAGGAGTCATGTAATAAAATGAGAATGATTTTATGGGAAATAAACATGGCACGATATTATATTAAGTAAAAGTGGAAGATACAACCAAACAACGTTGATGTTGCAAGGTTCCCTTTTAGTGGCCCTTTGCTCCAACACACACACTTGCTCCAAACTTGCATGAAGAAGATCCACAATAGCTTGATGGACAAATGAAGACCTCAAGAATGAATTTAAATAGAATTCCTCACACAGTTCTCAGCTTATTCCTTCATTACTTCCTTTCTTAATCTAGCTTCTTCTTTCTTAACCTTTTCCATGACAAACCCATCATTATATAAGAGAAAGAGAGATAGTTAAAGATACTAGGATGATCCCACCAAATCAGAGAAGCGAGTAGGATCTAAACCATACGGATGCCACCTCATATTCTAGAAGATTCCTTCTAGAACTTTCAAGAATTTTGTTCTTTTCTCAGTCTTTCAACACCACCGCACCCCGGATATAGAGCATCCTGCAAAAATGCCACAAGCCATGTGTAGGACAGACTGCAGCGATTAGGCATTTATGCACTGTGTCTTATGTCTAGCCTGTGATGTCCTTCTAAAAACAAGTTTGTAGAAGAGGAAACCAATCACATTCTACATGAAGAAAGGTTCTTCTGGGAGCCTGAACACATGCTTGTAGAAACATCACTAGGGTGACCAAAATAATGTGTAAAAATAACTTATGGAATGGTCAACTATCACAGACCTATAGTTCACCCATATGTTTTTTCTACGACTTGGTCCATCCAAGTCATTCTAACACATGTGGTTGTGCAACAATACCTTTCCTCGACTGTAGTGGATTTTCCAAACTATGCCTACTACAACAAAACTACACATATTCTCTTAAGGTCTTCCCATAACTTCACCTTAAGTTACAACAAATTAGATGCCTAGCCAAGTCTAACAAACTTAGTTCATCCAATAAGAAACACTAGGCATGTGTCGAACCATATCCTCAAAACATCCCATCAATATAGTACTTGTCCAATATTACAACACTTTCCAATGAACAATATGCAAGGAACAACAACATTCAAATACACATAAAGCATATACAATCCACCATACATATGAATGGGTGACACCCAATCCAAGTGCCTAACACCTTATTATATATAATATAAGAATTTTACATGATACAACTGGGGAATTACAACCAACTACTTGCAACCGAATTACATATGATGTAGAAAGCAACTAACACAAACTACCTTCTATCGACCTTGTGAAGATTTTGCAAGCCTATCTCGTACAAGTCCTATTTCTCTATTCTTGTCACATAGGTGGTAAAAGTGATTCCACTATGCCCAACCTTGAACTTGGTACAATCATAGAACTATGTATACCCGTATGAGAACGACTTCTCACGTGTCTCCTTGATGTCCGAGCACTTTGAGGAATCCTCATATAGTCTCGCCATGCACTATAAACCCCATCCACCCAAGGTGGACCTAAGTGCCATTGAGCTTACTTGCTCATCTTCGATGACTTGTCCTTCAATCGTTCCATTGCGTCATTCCAAACCATGTCCATTTCACCAAAGTCGTCTTGAGCCCCGTCAAGTCATCTCATCTACCCAGGTAGTCAATTTTCCAAGCCGTCCCTTCTTCCAAATCATCTCAATACCACCAAAGTCATCTTGTATGCCTAGTCATTCTAACAGACTAAACTCAAGTGTTCCCTACTGCGCCTAAGTGGGCTAATGAATTTGGTGACTCTGCACCCAATGAAAGCATGACCAAGGGAATACACTCGATGAGTGATACCCATGATTATGGTCCATGGAAACTTGTGCACAAAGGCACCTCAACCATTTATCGCAACCCCCAAGTGTGGACCACCTATATCTGTCAATCTGTATAAGTCTAGGAAGCCACATCATCAAGTCTTGTAGGCCAACTTGGCTTACATGCCAAGTGCATGCTAGATACAAGGCTTCCCACAACAATATCCTTTTCCTCTATCCAAGTCCATCTAACTTCTTTGGTGCATTTGACTTGTCTCTATTTGTGGTGCACCCTATCTTTGCACAAGTGCATACAACTCCATTTGTGGTTCTACCTTGCCTATGGTCCAAGATATCCATTCATCCAAAGCGTTCCTTGGTAGCAAGAAAGGAATCTACCAAGCGTATGCCTTGCCAATGGGCCAAGGACACTTGACCAAATTGTATGTCTAACATGTCCATCCACATCGATGCAACAGATGTGCCCAATGCCACTCTAGGTGAAGGTATTACATCCTTCCCCCACTAAAAATTGTCATCGTCCTCAACAAAATCCTTAAGAACACAATGTCCTCAAGCTCACTAGATAAACCCATGCATCCATCCACAACTAACATGGCCAACTCCTCCACATTGTTCATGGAAATATTGTCACAAAAACGCCCTTCGTTTAGTCATCCTTTCGATAAATGCCTCTTTTCCTAATTCTTTCAACAATGTATTTGTTGTTGCTAATTCTTGCTATTGCGGTTGCAATTTGATCTATGACTAATGTAGCTTCCTACAACAACTGTGGAAATCCAACCTTTGTCAAGAAGATTGTCCAAACCATCCATGTGTTGCACATACTTGACCTACTATGGCGTCCATTCATCTACACACTAATTCTTCATGCTTCTACACACTGACCCCTTGAAGTATTGAATTGGTTGGCTGATCAGTCCAACTATCGTGTTTGATCCTTGAGCACACACATATTCATGCCCAAAATCCATAGTTTTTCTTCAACAATTCAGTCATTCTACACAATGCTTTTAGACTGAGTCACATTCTCAAAGGTGCACTAGGCTCCATTACTTTCTCCTAGGAAGTGAGCCAACCTGTTGTAGCTTAATGAGAAGTCAATATAAAGTGGCCACCAAGGCCATTTCCAACATCCATAATCCATAGAGTGTCTAATTCATGTGAATATTT
>CBVK0101945280.1:0-11975 GCA_900067695.1 Picea abies
CAAACCTTTCCTTCTTCCAACAATCATTTTATTTATGGTTCATCATGCCAATTGTCTTTTCCAAGGAGGGTTCAACCTCTTCCTCTATCCTCATGTACTAAGGTCATTTCTCCCATGCCTTATCATCTTGGTCTAATGAAAATTCTATCCCATACAAGTCGAATGCTTATCTAGATTCCTTGGATAAATCTTTCATTGTCTTCATATACCTACTTAGGTCAGGGAAATCCTTCTTGGCCAAACAAACATACATCAATGTATCCATTACTGCCACCATGGTGTCCATAGTGGATTCAATCCTAGTCAACCTCTTCTCTAATACCTTTATTGTTTGTCCAAACTATTCAAATATTGCACGTCCAAACTTTCCATTGTGCCATTACTTTGACCAATGTTTCCATGCTCCTATACATAAACCTTTGCATGTCTTGATATAGTCAGGTTGCCAACCCAACTATCATGCCCTAGTCATGCGAAATGTGCATCCTCATGCCCAAAATGATATTTTTTTATTGCAATCCAATCTACCTATACAATTCCTTTGTACCAAGCCAAAGCCCCTACCTTTTCCTCCATTTGTCAAGTCACCTTTTTCAAATCAACATTCAAAGAGAGTGGTAATTGGCCATCACAACCATTACCTTCAAATGCTTTGATACTCTATCCAAAGTGTTCTAAGTCAAATGAACCAGTTGAAATATTTTCATTCTTCTTAGCTAAGAGAGGCACATCCACACCAATACTTCTCTCACCCTCAACCAATGATCCTTTCAATCTCTAATCATCCAACTATCATCCAACTTGGTTTGCATTCTTGACTGCAACATACAAGTCATCTATCAACATTTTTTTGGTTAACTCATTCAATGTGTCCATTGGTAAAATATAAAATATTTTCCTTGCTCCACCAAACAAGCATTCAATGCTTTGGGACTGTCATCATGGCTTCTCAAGCAAATACTTCACTTTTTCCGCAAAGTTATCATGTTGCCTCCTACAACCCAACAAAATTTCTAAGGCACCCATGCACTAGTACTCAAATCTTGAACAACAAAATGTCTAAATTGTCATCACTACAGAGAAGAGGATGGATATGTGTTGTCACAAGTTTCTAACAAAACAACTCCTCCATGATCTTTCCCTTTCACCAAACTCGATACCTTTCCAAGTTCCCCTAGGATCCACTATATGCCTTCTTCATGGCAGTGAGCCACCCATGGATTTAATCACCAAGTGAAAGGTGGTAGGTGGTTGCTAAAGCCACCTCAAACAATTATAATATGAGTATGCCTTGTTTAGGGATTCATACCAACAAACCATTGATGCAAATTTCTGTCCAAAAACTTTCCCAAATCTTTTGTGAAGGTGCCTAAAATATCTAATGTTTCCTTTGAAGTTTGCGACACTTGGATTTATCCCAATACTGTTGTCTTAGGAATCAAAGTGGGTTTCACTTGGACTTCCTCCAAGTCACCCAGCTTCCTCTTCAAATAAAAAACAATTGTGAAATTCTAATAATACATGAAACAAGGAACAAGCATACTTTTGGGCGAAGGAAAACTCAGCTACAACAATGACTCTTCTTCTGCACCATCGAAGTCACACCAATGCACGATGAAAGTATCCATCCCAAGTATCAAGGATTTGTCTTCACATTAATTCCTCAAGCCTGTAACATGCATGAACTAACAAGATCATTCCATGTGTACCTATCTTGGTTACTTCTACACCAAGGCACAAGTCTAAATTCTTCAACCTTCAAGCCAATTTGTGGTCACATGTCAACTCATCCAAAGTCTTCCACCTTGCCTCTAGTTTTTCCAAGTGTAATGAGAGTTCTTGAACGGATATGAAGTCACCTATCATGGAAGTGATATTGGTGAACAACACCATTTATCTCTAAAATTAGCTATGATAACAGCTGTCACAGACTTATAGTATGCCTATATTTTTTTCTACGACGTTGTCTGTCCAAGTTATTATTGCACTTGTATTTGTGAGACATTGCCTTACCTCAAATGTAGTGTCTTGGCTAACTTGTGCCTACTACAACAAGACTATGCCTCTTCACCTAAGGTCTACCAATAATGTCTCCTTAGGATACAACAAGTTAGATTCCTAGCCAGTTGTGACACACTTAGTTCATGCAATAAGAAACTCTAGGCATGTGTCCATATGTAGCCTAAAAAAATCCCAACAATACAATACTTATCCAATATTACAACACTTATCCAATTTATAGTATGCAAGGAACATAAACATTAAAAATCACATAAATCATCCATAATACACTATACATATGAATGGGAAGCACCCAAATATATATATATATATATATATGCTACAAGACACAATGGGGGCATTGCAACCAAGGTGGGCCCAAGTGTTGTTCAACCGACTTTCTCATCTCTGATGACTTATCTGTCGCCCGTCCCAAACCATGCCAGGTTCTCCCAAGTCATACGAGGCCACCCAAGTTGTCATTTTCATGTAGGTCATCCATCTACCCAAGTTTTCCTTTTTGTGTAGGTCATCCATCTGCCAAGTTTATGTCATCCACCAAGTCATCTCAACCCCGGTGAGGTCATCCTGTGTACCTGATTGTTCCATCTAATCACACCCATGTGTGGCTAAGTGGGCCAATGCTTCTAGTGAACGTGTTCCCAATGAATGCATTCCCAAGTGAGTATGATTGAAGAGTTTGACCCATGGTTGTGGTTTGTAGCAACTTATACCTGAAAGCACCTTGACCATTCATCACGACCCCCAAGTATGTACACCTAAATCCATCAATGCATATAAGTCTAGGCACTAAATCATCTTCTAATCCAACTTGTATGCCATGCCAAGTGCATGTTGTAGACAAGGCTGACTACAAAAACCTCCATTTCCTCTGACCAAGTCCATCCAACTTCTTTGGTGCATTCAATTTGTCTATGTTTGTGATGTTCCCTATCCATTCACAAGTGTGTTTAACTTCATCTGCAATTCCACCTTGGAAATGGGCCAAGGTATCCATCTGTTCAAAGTGTTCCTCGCCAATGAGCCAAGGCATATGCCCAACAAGCGCCTTGCCAAAGGGCCAAGTTGAGTCACCCAAATTATTTGTCCGACATGTCCATCAATGTTGGTGTGGTGGAGTTGCCTCATGCCACTATAGCTGGGGGTCTTACATCAATGCTTTATTATATTTTTGGCAAGCCATTGTCGAACAATTATCCATGAAGCTATTGTTACTCATCTCTTTTCACAATATAAGTACACCATATATATGCACACTTTTTTTGTTAATTGTTGATATTTTATTTTCTAAAGTGAACATAATAATATGCATGTGCATAATCCAATAGATAAAATCTAGCCAATTGCATAATTCTACAAAAGTTGTTAGGTATCACGCTCTAAGTTGAGACATTACATAATGTGGTATTGTCTAATTCCAGAATGAACCATTGGATATTATCTATTTTTGAAATTCAACTACTTGCAATGTCATGTAAACAATTATTTAACAAAATGTATAGAACCAAGTTTACATAGGTTAGAACATCAAAATCAATCAAGTGTAGGATGAGTGCAATAAGAATGATAAAATGATAAGTTTATACTTATAATATACCACCCAAATGTCCCTCTCTCAAAATAAAGAAATCTAAAAAGTTAAGGGTTTTATCCTACTCAAGGTCATATATTGGAAATGGTGTTATGTGATGAAGATATCCTGTTCATGCAGAACATATCCAAAATAGAAAGGATATAAAAAAATAATCCATTTACTATAAAATATATTATAAACAATGTATGCTAGATAAATTGATTGATAGATTTAGAATGAGAATGTCAAATATATAGAGAACCTAAAGGCACACATGGTGACCATCCATGAAGGGATGTGTCCCATAGACAATTAATAACTAATTATTATTATTACTTAATATTATACATATTTTGTATGTTATGTTTCCTTCCCCTTAAAATGTTGTCCTCAAAGCATAATTAGTAAAAAAAATCCCTTTAACTCATGTTTTGGCTTGCAATGTCTTCTCAATATCCTCTATGCTTGTAGTTGTGACACTTGATGAAAAAAGAGGATAAGATTTACAAATCACAAAGAAAAATTGTTGCATCTATTGTGAATCGATCCACCCCAAGTTGATATTTACTGGAACTTTTTGTTGATGGACTATTTTGATGGAATGTATGCTTTTCGACTTCCACACAAGTTATTGATTTTGTGTCTCTTATTTTATCAACTTGTAGTTCATTTGTCTGTAAGAAGAATGTTGTTTATATATCTTTTGATCTTGTCATTTCCCATAATGACTCTTGTTATTTGGATGACGATAAGTCATCCTAATTTCTTCTGAATTTTCCTTGGAATCATATTTTTTTATGTTTGTAGTTATTTGTCAATATAAGCATTCTTCTAAATTCAAACACCGACTGAATCTGTATTGGTTCCTTTTTTTGATGTCATAATTTGAATGTCTGATAATTTCTCTATTGGGTCAGTCATCATTTCTTTTTCTACTAATGATGTTTTGCGATCTAGCTCTTCTTGTAAATACTTCTTAGCATGCTTAATCCTTTTAATTTGTGTTAGTAAATCCTGATTATGTCATCTTGAACGTAAAAGTTATTCCTTATTTTCTGACTTGTCGTCTTTATTTTTTGATTCTAGATTCTCTTTTCTTTCATCCCCTAAGATTTTAATTTGTTCAAGTAACTTTTGATTAAGGACCATTCCTTAGGTAGGATATTTCTTCCTTCTGATTAAGGACCGTTCCTTAGGTAATCATTAGGTTGATCTCACATTGATAGAATATCATTTTCTCATCGACACATTCCCACAACTTCTATGTTACCTTCTTTTGTACCAAGCCTCAAATGACTAGTGGTTCATCCTACAAATCTTATTTTTAACACTATCAATTCTTAATCCATTTTGTCTTGTCACAATACAAATACTTATATTGAGATACAATATTTGCGTGCATCAGTTATATGTTCCTATCACGTGCTTAATTTTCACAATATATGTACTAAATTGACATAATCATTTTCCTTCTAAAAGTTAGATACTTATTTTTGCTAGCATTGGTATATATTTTTTCTAAAACCATAGGGTAAGGGTGTTGTATTTCGACTCTTAGTTCCTTTACTAAGGACATTTTTTTGAACTCCTTCAAATTCCTTCCAAGATTCTTTGGAGAAGCCTAGAGCCCAAATAGAACAACCATACAAAATCATTGTTTTCACTAATGTTTTGGAGAGCCACTTCCTCAATTTTGAACTCCATACTTGGATTTTTTTTGCATAGAATGAAGGACCTTTATGCCCCATACTACTAGTTTCTCCACATAAGAGTTCCAATTATAACTACCATCGCATTCTAGGAATAGGTACTTATAATAAGCAACTACCTTCAATTTCTCACCATTAAATGCGATGGTTATATTCTTATTTCAAGTATCTATTACCATTACCTTTATTTTTTACATTAGCTTTCATATCATAATGACTACAAAATTTATTTAGGGCATCAAGGTGTGTTTGTAGACTATCTTTGTGCTTTTGCAATAACACAACATCATTTGAATAAATTAAAAACAACAAAGCATTATTTGCAATCCATCCTCCTCCCCCATTCTCCCCTATCAAACATTCTAACTGATCTATGAATATTCCAACTAATGTTGGAGAAAAAGGACATCCTTGTTTCACCCCAACATGTCTCTTGATTTTTACTTTCCTTCTTCTAGTGTTATCATTTATTGACATAGGAAAGTAGCTTCTCTCCACTCAACTAGAATGACCACTTTCTCCATTCTTTCTCAAAATTTTATTTGAAGCACTATATGGAAGACTTTAGTAAAATCAACAAAACAAAGATGAATACTATTACGTTTCCATCATTATTTAGTCACAATGACTCTAAGAGTTACCATGTGGTCAATGGTTGAATGTTTAGGGTGAAAACCAACTTGAGAAAGAGCCATGACATTATTTACTTCTATCCATTTACTTCTTTTCCTTTTTTAAAATGGTGCCAACTAACTTGAAAAATAAACTACTAATCATGATGGTCATATAATTTCTCACATTATTTATATCACCACCTTTATAATAGATATCACTTTCTAACATATCTAAAAAAACCCATACCATATAACTTGATTGAATATAATTATAAAAAAAAACATCATATAACTAATAATAATTAGAGAAAATTCAACTCTATTGAACTTTGAACCCTCATTCTTTTTCAACTATAAACCACTAATATCTAAATGGGTGATTCACAAAAATCCCCCATGAAAATAGGTTCAATGCAACCATAAAAAAATTTCAAAATTCCACTTTTCCATACTATCACTTCAAAAATTTTCAATTCATGTGAAAAGTGAAAATATGAGATAAAATGTGTATTTATTCTTTAAAAAAATTTGTCTAATTTTCAATTCATGTGAAAAGTGAAAATATGAGATACAATGTCTATTTATTCAAAAAAAAAAAAATATTTGTCTTTGAAAAGTCGTCCACTTGGATAGAAATTGACGAGCACTTAAATTTCAACCATTAAAATTTTTAATTCCAACAATATGTCATAATTTAGATACAATGTCTATTTGTTCTAAAAAGTTGTGTTTGAATTTTCATCCACTTGCATAGAAATTTATGAGGACTTTCATCCACTTGATAGAAATTTATGAGGACTTACATGTAATGTTCATTTCAAAATTTATGAGGACTTATTGACATAGGAAAGTACCTTCTCTCCACTCAACTAGAATGACCACTTTCTCCATTCTTTCTCAAAATTTTATTTGAAGCACTATATGGAAGACTTTAGTAAAATCAACAAAACAAAGATGAATACTATTACCTTTCCATCATTATTTCTTCACAATGACTCTAAGAGTTACCATGTGGTCAATGGTTGAATGTTTAGGGTGAAAACTAACTTGAGAAAGAGCCATGACATTATTTACTTCTGTCCATTTACTTCTTTTCCTTTTTTAAAATGGTGCCAATTAACTTGAAAAATAAACTACTAATCATGATGGTCATGTAATTTCTCACATTATTTATATCACCACCTTTATAATAAATATCACTTTCTAACATATCTAAAAGAAATCCATACCATTTAACTTGATTGAATATAATTATAAAAAAAAACACTCATATAACTAATAATAATTAATAATTAGAAAAAATTCAACTCCATTGAACTTTGAACCCTCATTCTTTTTCAACTATAAACCACTAATATCTAGATGGGTGATTCATCCACTTGCATATAAATTTATGACTTTCATCCACTTGATAGAAGTTTATGAGGACTTACATGTAATGTTCATTTAAAAATTCCATAGTGCACATGTAATGTCGGTTTGCTTTATGAATGGTCTTTGAAAAATCGTTGAAAAGTCATCCATGTGGGTAGAAGTTTACAAGGACCCTTTTGTTTGCACCTTTAAAAAACTTTATTTATCTTCAAATTATTCGTTTAGTTCTACCAGACATATAGAAAACTGGACCAAAAGAGTCATTTGCTATTATTAGTCAACATTGACAGTGAAGAAGGTGGGGTTACACTGAAAATTTATATCTATTTGCTTATTTTATTTTTAAAATAGTGTCAAATAATTTGTAAAAAAAACTTATTGATGGTGATGGTCATGCAATTTTTATATTACTACCTTTTATGAAAAAATATCATTAATAATTTTTTAATTTAAAAGAAAATTATTTATATAACTTGATTAAATATAATATGATAAGAAAAACACACTTATTAAGTAATAATTATTACTTATAATAATTATTGAAGAGGAATCTTTTTCGTCAACTTTGAACCCTAAATTATTCTTTTCAACCAATAATTATTACTTATAATAATTATTGCAGATGAATCTTTTTTCGTCAACTTTGAATCCTAAACCATTCCTTTTAACCGTAAACCTCTTGTATTTCTATGGGTGAGCGGAAAAAATTCTGCGTTAAAGTAGGGTCGGTGAAATTCTTTGTTTTTTAAATTTGATTATCTAAATTATTTTAAAATCTACCACAGCTGACCTTTCAAAAATTTTTGAAGACAATTTCTTCCCACTAAACATTTTAATTATCCCTTATCCCAAGGCTTAAAAAATATAAAGGCTTCCAGGTCACTCCACATACGGATGGAAAAAATTTGAAGGCTTCCAAGTTCCAATGCACATACGGAAAGGATGAGACCAAACAAAGGTTTTCTTTTATACGACATACAAAGGCATGCTAATTATCGAGATGGGCTATCCTTGGAGAATGTCAAATAATTATTCCATTGGGACTACCTCTTATATTTCTTTGCTCACTGACCACAGAAGGATGTGAAATAATTATTCCATTGTGACTACCTCTTATATTTCTTTGCTCACTGACCACAAAGCTAGCTCAGGGTTAATGCGTTAGGTTTTTTTGCTAAGGAATGAGGGCAGAGATATGTCTGGATGTTACGTTTGTTTGAGCAAGTGTTACGGTGAAGAAAATCCTGAAGGGGAGTAAAACACATGAAAACACAAGAGAGGAAACCAAGCTAGTAAACATGAGCGAGTATGTTCACCGGTATTGTGAACCAGAGGTTCTCCTCATATGGCTCTCCAAAGTTACTTTCAGTATGCAATGGAGTGCATGGAGCCCCGGGTCTTTAACTGGTGTGACGGGTTTCTTCGGAGCATGAAGAAACAATTGACAAAGTGTAGGAAAGGTGAACTGAAATAGTTTGGGTACGGATCCATTTTAGTGTCCTTCTTCCTGGAGAGGATTCCACACTTGCGCTTACAAGTAGAGTGGGGCATACCAGCCTCACAAGATCCAAGGATGAAGAGATGGTGTGACCTCATGGCCCAGCATGTGATCAGACCCATTGTCAAATATAACGACGTGTTATTTGATTGGTTGAGGCCTCAGCTACTGATGGTAGATGATTATGCGTATGCCAGCTTGGATTTCAGAGGTGACCTACACTTGGTTCTACTAGACCCATCCAAAGACGAGGGGAAAGAGTCGAGGTAGTGGGATTGGCTATCATTGATTATGAGGCTATCGAGCAAAACCTGGAGGGGTTGACCGTGGATGTCCCGGATATCTCTATCAGCGAGATCTCAAGACATTACTAGCTCCATACTGTGGGTGTATCTGAGTCTCTTAGTCGACTGCTCCGTAGGGTGGTACGGGTAGTCATGTGTTATCGTGAGCAGCATCCTTGATACCATTTTTCTACATGAAGCCATGTGCTTCACATTTTTGATATTTTGGTCTTCGGACAAAAACACTTTTTTGTAAAAACTTTTATAGTTATATATACATGAAGCGTCTACTGGCTTACTTGCTTTATATACAACATGTGATTGGATTTATAAATGTCTCAAATGTCTGTCTAACACATAATTAGCTAATGGATCTGTTAATTTATTTAAACATCTAGGAATGTGTTGATATTCAATGTAATCAAAATGATGTTCCAAGAGGAAAATTCGTAAATATACCCTTAACAAAGGAGGACTCTGGATGGCATAGACATTACTCAATTGTAGTACTACTAACTGCGAATCAAGTCGGACAACAAGATGACGGATTCCAAGTGAAACTACGTCGGTCAACAATTTGATGATTGCACTATATTCCACGATATTGTTAGTTGCATGATCGAGACAAACACCATGTAGAGTGATTAATTCATTCGTAGGTGCGTAGATTTCCCAAGCAACAGATGCTAAGTTCCGAGTACTATGATTAGCACCATCAGTGAAGCCAATGTAGGGTAGTGAAGACACCGACATCTAGAAACGAAGCACAACGCAAGGTAAGAAGTTGGGGGTCAAAACCAAATAACAAAAAAACACACAAAAGTAGCACACAAGAGTATGATACAATGAAAATACAAGCACTTATGAAAAGATAACCTAAGCATAGTACTTCTTCAAGTAAATCCCATTTATGGGTTCACTCAAAGGAATTCCATCATAATCCACTAACTCATAGGCTCCCTTCTTCAACACTCGTTTGATTATATAAGTGCGTCGCCACATAGCCTCAAATTTTCTGGCCCCTACTAAATCACGATTTTGTTCGTAGAGGAGAACTATATCACCTTCAGAGAAAACATGTGGCCTGACATGCTTTTCGTATTGGGCTTTGACACGTTTTTTTGAGTTTCAATAACCAGGGTGGCATCACGATGGGTTTCATCTAATTGCAATAGGTACAATAGATGTTCTTCTTCGATAGAGGTGTTGGGAAGAATTTCAATGGCTAGCTTCAAAGATGGTATGTCACATTCAATCGACAAGACAACTTCGATACCATAGAATAATTGGAAAGATGTAAATCCTGTGGTAGACTTCATGGATGTCCGATAGGCCCATAATGTTGAAAACAACATCGTGTGCCAACTTGCCTTATGAATTCCTATTATCCGTCGAAGCATAGTAATAAGAACTTTGTTTATCGCTTCAATCTAGCCATTGGCCTGTGGATAATAGCGGTTTGAGTTTTCATGCCGAAGACCCAACTTTTTGGTAAGCTCAGACATCATGAAATTTTTAAAATGGCTACTGCGATCAATAATGATAGCTTGCGGTATTCCAAATTGAGTGATGATATGATTGAATATCAACAAGGCTGCAGTTTTTTCGGTATTATCGAATGTAGGCATCGCCTTGGCCCATTTAGTGAAATAATCCACGGCTACGATGATGTATCCATGCCCCACGACCTTGTGAGGGTTACATGTCATGAAATCAATGCCCCATTGTGCTAAAGGACCAATGGAAACTATAGGATATAAAGGAGCGGGACGAGATCTTATCTTGTTATTGTACATTTGACAAGCATGGATTTTTTGGACGACATTAATACAGTCTTTAAACAAAGAAGGATAGAACTATCCTTCTCATAAGATCTTTTTGGCAATGGCATACACAGACATATGACCGCCACATGCTCTAGAGTGGCATTCATTCAAATCTTTCTCAGCCTCATCATAGGTGAGACATCGTTGGAAAATGGAGTCAACACCACGACAATAAAGAGTGTCACTGAGAATTATGTATTGACGGGCTTGATACTGTATACGAAGACAGTCTGTACTAGAAAGGTCGGGCCAGAAAGCTTGAGTCTAGAGATAAATGATGATATCTCTATATCAAACGTCATCAGAACTGATCATAAAAAGGGATTCATCAGGTAAGGAATTCTATGCCACATTTTCTATCTCAGTTGAGGGAAGGTCACATATTAGTTCGACGAAAACCAAAGATTTCTTAGACTGAGCGCGTTCAAACTCTAAGTCAAACTCCTAGAGAATCACTATCCATTTGGAGTACTTGCGCCCTAGAAATTGGCGTGTAAGGATATGTTTCATAGGGTTGCAATAAAAAATAACAATGGTTCTACGTAATAGGATATAGTGATGAAAACGTTGGACAGCTTGAACAACTGCCAAAGCCAATTTCTCCACATGTAGGTATTTGGCTTCGGTGGTCATGAGACTTCCACTCAAATAATAAATGACATATTCGTCATGAAAATAATCTTCTTGGACTAAAACCATGGAAATGGTAGGGTCCGAAGTGGCAAGGTAGAGGAAGTAGTCTCGACTATAATCTGGTGGGAAAAGCAGTGGTGTACAGGTTAAGGAAAGTTTCAAAACTTCCAAGGATTTGTTGGTAGTTTCGTCCCATACGAACTCATAACCCTTCTTCAACAATCGAGTAAATCCTAGTGTTAACTCAACATAATTGAGAATGAATCGACGCAAAAAAAATTTCCTTCCCTTGCAAACTTTGAAGATGGCATGGTGTGGAAGGAGGTGGTAGATTAAGGATAGCCTCAACCTTCAAAGGGTCTACCCTAATTCCATGAAGTGACACAATAAAACCCAGAAGTCGGCCATAATCCACACAAAATACACATTTGTGTGGGTTCAA
>CBVK0101945282.1:0-13432 GCA_900067695.1 Picea abies
ACACCCCACCCTTTTCTTGATGAAACTATCCACTCCCACTTAATTTCAATGAGATTGGCTTACACCCCGAATCTCTCAAACAACCCCATCTAAATTTTTTCTAAAAACTCACTAATGTTTCCTCCACAAGAGGTGCCAAAAGAAATCTTTTAGTCTAGGTAGGATTTCGGGGATAGGCATCCAAATAACTCCCCATTTTCTGGTTCTCACATTTTCAAAACAATATAAGTTATCATATAGGGAACTTTAAATCCTCCAAGTCAAGTGTTCCTAACACCATAAGGTAGGGAGATACCCATGAAGGGTTGAAGGTCGAGTTCTGGTTGTTCTATACTTCCCCCCTTGAGGCACCCACCTCTTGGATGGGATCCATCCCATGACCCATTTCTTAGGATGAAAATCTAAATGTTGCACTTTGACCGAGGTACCTAGTGACCAAATTTTAGGACATCTACCCAGGTGGCAATTGTGGGCTGCAATTGTACCTTGATCGGATTTTGTGTGGCTATTGGGAAATATTGCTAGTTTTTTCTGGATATGCCCCCTCTACCCCTCATTATAACTGATTTCTTCATCCTTCACTAGTTTCTCTTCCAGTGGCTTCAGACCCCACTATCGAGTGCTATTGGATGGTCCAGTGCTATTTTGAGAGGAAGTGTTACGTCTTTTAGGACATGAGCATTTGTTTTCTTTGTTCCCCCACATGGACAAAATCCACCTATCCACATATATTCTTATTTATCAAAACACTTTATGTATGATGCCCTTCTGATTACATCTAATTTGGATATATATTGTGTAGGTTCAAAAATTGCAGCAAAGGCTCTTGTTTATTTGTTTTCTCTCACCACCATTCACACACATTCACTCAGCTTGTCGGACATCATAGGGGGCCCACATAAACCTCATCGTTCCAGATGCTTGCTAAATCTCCCTCCTATTTTAGGGGGAGTTCCTAGTCTTCCCAACTCATCAGCTCCACCTTCTCACACCCTTGTGAGTGCCACTATCTTGGGGTCAACATTTCTTGGTTCTTCCTTCCTTGGATCCAATTCCCAAGGTCCACCTTCCACTCACTCTCTTTTACATGAAAGCAGGGGACCAACTTCTTCTCAAGGGGGAAGTGCAAACCTACCTAGTCCCCTCCAAGGGTCAGGTACTCAAAACACTCACACTATGGCTGGAATTAATCCTCTTCCACCACCCCATATTCCATATATGGCTTCCCTCAACATACTGAATCTGACTAAACTCACCAATGATCCCATATTGCACAACCCCACATGGCCTACAATGCCTACCAAACTCCCTTCAAACATCCCCAAGTTTGAAGGAAAAGCAGGAGATGATCCTACCAACCATATCATGACCTTTCACCTATGGTATTATTCAAACATTATCATGGACAATTCCATCTGATTGAGGTTATTTCAACATACACTCACTGGCCCATCAGCCAAATGGTATGTAGAAGAAACATCTGGGTCCCACACAACTTTTGAATCCTTGGCCAAAGCATTTTTTACCTTCTTTAAATTACTCGTTCATCATGACAATGACCTTGAACTACTCTCAGACTTCAAACAAACCACCTCCATACATATTGCAGACCACATCCATGAATGGTGTCGGAGACGTAGCCTTTGCAAATCTAATGCTACCCCCAACAATGTCTCAATTGGTTCCTCAAATCACTTATTTCCCTCCTTGCCAAAGATGTGTCCGCCACCTTCCCCTAGACTAAAGAAGAAGCCATTAGAAAGACCCAATAGTTTGAACTCATTTACGCCCAGTCTGGATACATATACATGGTACTCCCAGAAGCCCCTAGACCCATGCCATTTAGCCAAGACAAACTTGGGATGTCTCACTCAGTAGACGGATTGATTGGTAACACTACACACCACAAATCACAGCCTCAACAACCACCCATGTATGGCACACCTCAATATCTGCCAGCATATGGAGGAATCCCTTATTATCCTCCTCCCCCTTATCAACAACAATACCCTGTTTCCCTGCCTCCACCCATAAGTGGACCCCTGCCGACACCCCTAATCAACCCACCTATCCAACCAAGCATTCGTACTCCCTCTACCTCAACCTATACCCTAAGCACTAGTGAAAGCACCATGCCTTCCTATGTGCCTTATGGATCATCGCCACAACATAATCCATACTTTCCATTTTCTGCCCCCCCCATAGCCCATGGCTCCACCACAAGGACCACCACACGCTGGGGTTAATTTTGTTCAAACTTCTCCCATTCAACAATATCAAAATTTTGAACAACTGAACATGACAAATCCATCCTGTCAATTGAACAATGCTAGAAAGAAAGGAAAAAAATGGAACAATAATAATCTTGGACCAGGAGGAAACCATAACCAACCCCAACAGAACCAATCTGCAAGGGGAAACAAAAACCAAGGGAGTCAAAACCCCCAAGGGGGCAACAACAACAAACACTAGGGAAGGAACAACAACAATATTAGGAACAACTTCCCTTGTTCCCTTTTCAGTGATTTTGGTCACTATACTCACCATTTCCCCCAAACCGCTGACTTAAAATGGATGAAATACTATGTGAATGGACCATGTCCCTCAGTACTACCTTCCCCTCTGCAGCACCCACAACCATATGTGCAACATCCACCCCCATCTGTGCTACAAAACCCCATCCCACACCAAGGGGTAATGAACACCCAACAAGACATGCAGCCTACCCTACCACAAATAGGACAATATCCCAATCCAAGCAATCTTGTCGATCGTACTATCCTCCTCACTAGCAAGGAATAAGTTCTTCTACAAACACCTAGTCATCAAGAAAGCACAACTCTTGAGTCAGCTCCCACCACCTTGAACTCACGCCCAGTTGTAACTAGGCCCCCTTTGACGATTCCTCACCCTAATACCGACCCATCCCTTCATATTCCTCGCATCCCCTTATGCAGGAATATCCACAACCCTAAGGCTAGGGTGAATCATAATTACAGTTTGGTCGATGATTTGGCACAATATCCTACTACTATGTTAGTCTTAGAAGTCCTTCAAAGTTTTCCTACTCAATGAAAGTCACTACTTTTCGCCCTTGGGGTAGTCAATCCTATGAATACCTGATTCATTACATTCGATCTCGATAGTGGAGAACCTCGCCTCCCCACTCTCATCGCTTTTCAAATCCCAGTTAAAATCTAGAACGTTACAGTTCACTGCTGCACCATTGATGAAGGTGCATCCACATGCATTATGTTAAAATATGTATGGCAGCAACTTGGTTCCCCCAAACTTGTACCATCTTCCATTACCTTAAGATCCTACGATGGAAGACCCTCATCCCCCAAGGGACTCTTCCAAAGTGTCCTTGTTGAGCTTGGGGGAACAAAAATTCTGATTGACATTGAGGTTATCGATGCCCTGCTCGACTACAATATCTTGTTTGGTCATAGCTACATGTATGATATGAAGGTCGTCACCTCTTATGTGTTCCAAACCATGATGTTTCCCCATAATGGAAAAATCATTACCATCGATCAAGTATCACATTATGAGCCCAAGCCCTCATCCAACATAGATAACATCCTCCCTTTCATCCACACTAATCATGATGCCTATCCACTCATCGATATGGGCCCCAGAATCTTAAAAGACCCATCCTTGCTAGGGACATACCACGGAGCACCACCGCTCCTCCATCCCTCAACACAAGTATGTGTCGTATCCTCCAACAGAACGACAACTGAAGATAACCTCCCTCCCACCGAGGCCTCTTTCATCCCTAACGTCCCACTAGTCGTAGATCTCCTCCCTCAAGAATCTCCTAAGAACTCTCCAACTCCATTAGCTCACGATTTCATCTCACCTCAGGGCCATATCCCTGTTTGGGAAATAGTTCCCCAAGCCATTACTCAAATCCCCTTCTTCTACCCCCCACTGGGTGTCCAAGATTTTCAAGTAGCTACAATGCTTACCCTTCCCAATATGGTGCTAGCAATCCCAGTATGGTATCTACATCCACCAGCAATGGTTCCTCAACCATCTATCCCTCCTCAAACTAAAGGTGTTCCGATGTAGATTCCAGTACCTACTTTAGAAGCAACACCCTCACCCCCTCTTGTTAATGCCACCACTACAGTTGGGGGCAGAAGAAATAAGAAAGAGCCCATTGCTCCTCTCCCTCCTCACATCCAACCTCCTTATGCACTCTGTGAGAAAGAAGGACACCCCACTAATCGATGTCCATCTCTCCCTAAGTTACGTAATCTCATTCAACTCCCTTGAGCACCACCACCGCTCATCTCTTCCTCTAGTATTACCACTATCTCACAGAACACAAGTGACAAAGGACTACGAACCAAATTCACATGTGTCAACTGTTCAAAATTTGGCCATTACACACACCATTGTCCAGCGTTGCCTCAATTATGGCAGACGCTAACAGCCATACGCCAGAGTTTTCAGCAAGGACCCGCCCCAACTCACATCACCGACATCCATTATGTCACAACCTCAGTCAATGAATGGATGAAATTTCCTTTCTCTTTATGTGAATAACTTGATCATTTCACATACCAATGTCCTATGATCATTGAATATAAGCGTGGCCAAATGGCCCTTATTCAAAATGCTACACCCCCTCCAGTATTAGTAGAATCAGTGATTACCTCTACTCCATCTCCATAGGTTATCCTTTCTCTTGAACTTGAAGCACTCCCTACTCCCCCATGGTTCTTGGATGAATTATATGAGGATTTACCCCTAAATTTCCCCAATTCCCCATGGAAATTTTACACTCGACTACCATTTTTAACCCACAATATCTTGATATTTGGTTCATGTCGAGTGAACCATCACAATCTCCTTGCATCATTCCCCCTGCTTCTTCATCATCAGAAGAAAACACATGGTGATAGTCACCGATATTCCTCTCCTGGATCCCTTGTATTCCCGAAAATTCCACTATGACAAGGACATGCTGGAGGAATTAATCACCCCTGACTACCCATGGGATGCGCTACACCACTGATCACTCTTTCTTTCATAGGAAGCCTTCACGCCTCCTAGCAAACACCCCATATACACAATCAAAACCAAGGATTTTATCCCGTTAGGACATATTGACTGGTTCAACAACCCTATCCCTGCCCCTGATGCTTTTGAAGAAGGAAATATGGACAAAATTTCCCCCACCATTAAAATCGATATTTCCATAAAAAAGAGAGTCGTCAAGGAAATCACTATTGGTGCCATATGGACTCCTAATGAAATTACTGGTTACAAATCTCTCTTCCAGCAATACCAGGATATTTTTTCCTGGTCATACACGGAGATGTCCAGCCTTGACCCCTCTATCATCAAACATCAGATCAACACTTGTCCTGATATCGCACCAGTCCGCCAAAAACAACGACTGCTACACCTATCCAAAGCAGCAGCCATCAAAGCTGAGATTGACAAATTACGCACTACAAGGTTCATTTACCCCATCACCTATACATCATGGGTCTCCAACCCTATCCTTGTTAACAAAAAACAGGGCACTATTCATGTCTGTACGGACTTCCATGACCTCAATCACGCCTATCCCAAAGACAACTTTCCAACACCCTTCATCGACCAAATTATCGATGATTGCGTAGGTCATGAGGCTTTGTCCTTCATGGATGGTTTCTCTGGCTACAACCAAATCCAAATTCACCCCACTGATTAATACAAGACCACATTCACTACCCCTTGGGGCACCTTTGCATATCGTGTCATGCCATTTGGCCTCAAGAATGTCGGCGCCACTTTCAAACAGGCCATGAAATACGTTTTTCATGACCTAGCTCATATCATCCTTGCATATTTGGACGACCTTACTGCTCGATCCAAGAAATGCACTCAACATCTCGATGATCTACACATCATCTTTCACAGGTTTCGTCAATACAATATTTGCTTGAATCCCCTCAAGTGTGTATTTTGTGTCACTGTTGGCCGCCTTATTGGGTTCATTGTTTCCCAAAGAGGTATTACCATGGATCCCGTCAAAGTCCAAGCCATCACGGAAATTCCCCCTCCTTGGGATTTAAGCCAACTCTAGAGCCTACAAGGCAAAGCTAACTTTTTACGGAGCTTTGTCCCAGAATATGCCACTCGAGCACATGGTTTCCTTCACTTACTATGCCACGACATCCCATTCCATTGGGATTAACATGCATAAAATTCTTTCCATGATCTTAAAATGGCTCTCTCCAATGCCCCTTTGATTAGTCCACTTGACTATAACCATGACTATATCCTCTACATATCAGCCTCAGTCGTCTCAGTAGTAGGAGTTCTCGTTCAAATTGGAGATGATGACCTCTAGCATGTCATTTACTACATTAGTAAAAACCTCTCAGGGACACCCTTGAAATACAATCACAAAGATAAACTATCCCTTGTAGTCATCCTCACAGTCCAGAATACGCACCATTATATTCTACTTCGAACTACCAAAGTCATAGCAGAATCCAACCCCATGCAATACTTGCTCATTCATCGGCAAATTAATGGTAAATTTGCTCGATGGATCGTCATCCTTCAAGAGTATGATCTTGAATTTTCAACATTGAAGAGCAATAAATATCTCATCCTCGCCGAACTTATCATGACATTTCCCTCTGACACTACCAGTTCACCGGTCAATACCAACTTCCCTGATGAACATCTCTTTTACATCCCCTCGGATGACCCTTGGTATGGCGATCTTCTTGCCTATCTCCGAACACAAAAATTTGGAAACCACCTCTCCAGAGATGATCGTCGACGTATTCGTGACTAGGCACCCTGCTACCTCCTCATCGGGGATATCTTATATCGGCAAGGGGTCGAAACCATACTCCGTCAATGCTTGACTATTGATGAGGCTGCCAGAGTCTTGAACAACTACCACAATGGTGCTTGTGGGGGCCATCTCTCAGGGATGTCCACCACTCAGAAAATCATCCATGCAGGTTACTTTTGGCCTACATTATTTCATGAATACATCCATGCCATGAAATGATGTGATAAATGCCATCTTTATGCCAACAAAGCATGTGCACCACCTGCTCTTCTACACCCAGTCATCACCATTGGTCCCTTTTGTAAATGGGGCATCGACTTCATGACTTGCAACCCTCCATTCAGCAATGGACACAAATGCATAGTTGTTGTAGTCAATTATTTTACCAAGTGGGTTGAGGCCATGCCTACCTTCAACAACACCGCTGACACAATAGCGCATTTTTTCTTTAACCACGTCATATCCCACTTTGGAGTACCACTCCAACTAATATCTGATCATGGGAAACATTTCAAGAATGAGATTTTGATTGAACTCTCATCCAGGTTAGGATTCTCCCATGAGTTTTCCTCACCATACTACCCTCAGTCCAACAGACAGGTAGAAGTAGTTAACAAGGTCCTCGAAACCATGTTGTAGCACATGATTAACAAACATAAAACCAATTGGCATCATATGTTATTTTCCATGCTCTGGGCTTATCTCATAGTAGTCAAAACTACCACTAGTTTCACACCTTTTCATGTACTCCACGGGGTCGAGGACACTCTTCCCATCGAGTGCAAAATTCCCACCTTACGCACTGTTATTGAGCTATTACCCAACACTACCCCAATAGAGCAGCATTTTTTAAACATAGAATCCCTGGATGAAGATCGTCGATCTTCATTATAGAACAGTGAAGCAGCCAAAAAATGATCAAAGGCCACCTTTGATCGCCATGTCAACCTTCGCTCCTTTAATGAAGGAGACCTCATCCTCACTTACTATATCGCTCATGATACCCTTGGCCATGGAAAGTTCAAGTCCCTATGGCATGGACCATACATCACCAAACATTACCTCACTAAAGGCACATACATCCTGGCCTCCCTGAAGGCCATCCTCTCAAAGAACCCATCAACGGGTTGTACTTAAAGAAATTTTACGCCTGAGCGTAGCCATACTACACTAGGATTTTTATTTTTTTGGTACGTCTTTTGTAGAGTTTTTAATTTTCTTTTATCCATACCTCCCATCTAATCTATCACTCATGTTTTTGACAGATGCCACCACCATTGGCCTACCACACCGAGTACACTGACGGAGCTAGTCGCTGGACTCAGAATCTCGCTTTGACTGCCTGGGCCCTCTATTCACCTTCACATGACCTGCTCCACACTAGTGGAATATGTTTAAGCTCATCCACCAACAATCAAGTAGAATACACTGCCGCCTTTGGTCTCCTCATTGAGGCCAGTCATTTCCATATTCGTCAGCTTAGCATTTTACTTGATTCCCAGTTGGTTGTCCTCCAACTCAATAATGTGTACCGTGTCTGCGATCCTTTCCTCTTCTGCAAATACCTACAAGTTATACTGTTATCTCGAAAATTTGATTCCATCATGCTCACACACATTCCAAGACAATTTAATCAAATAGAAAATAATATGGCTAACCTAGTATTACATTGGCATTTATCACATCAAGCTACCAGTATGCATACATCAAACATCCAAAATATTTCATAACAAATACATTAGACATCATCAACAAAAACCACACAACACATGTACACATTACTGAGATCCTAAAATGTATATCCATATATATATATATATATAGGTTAAAATTTCATAAGTGTTTACAAAAATAGTACATTGCCTATAGGCAGGTGAGTCACCTCATCCCTATCAATACAGAAATGGATGTCACAACTATACAAAACAAGCTCACCAACCTATATCAAATACTAAAAAAAATACATATCCAGAGGCCCTCAGGTTGCCTCTAGTGCTCCAGCACTAGGTCCTCCCTCTGGTGGAGGTACCCCACCAGCTCTAGGTCCCTCAGGTCCTGAGGGAAATTGCCCAGTCATCGCAGATCTGGCTACAATTTCTCTACAGATCAAGGTTTGTGACTCTGCTAGCAGCCCAATACACTGCTCAAGGATCCCCTCATCCTGGATCTGCACCCACATCCCCTCGGGCACTCCCTATAGAACTACCTCTAATCGGTGGTGGAAATCATCAAGCTCTCCCATGACCTTGGCCAGAGGAGCATGTGACAACCCTACACTGGGGTCATCATAACAACATTTCCTAGCCGCTCTATCTTCATCACTAGGCCTCACCCCAATATCCTCTCGTTGTCGCTTCTCCCCTTCTCGTGGCTCTACCCATGGTGGTCTCACAAGCCCCTGGCGGGTTGGTGCTCTGATCAATTCAACCTCCCATCTACGCGGTCCCACATATACATAAAAAAACACATGATAGTATCAACATCCATACAAATATCAACCATATACTATACTATCTAAACAAATAAAAAACCAGCAAAAATAACATCATACCTCAGTAGTCGAATACCTCTCTCAGGGGTAATATCATCTCAGGGTCATCATGGAAATCTACCCCACTATATGGAAACTACAATATGATGTGTGGCATCTAACGTCACACCTGTGCAGCCTTGACCATGAATTAATGGCCACCCTCCCCACCCCCATGACGAACCAAAATCATCGCCCACCACTGTAGTCACGGCTCTCGCACTCCTGGTGGGTCTAACAAAACTCTCGGGTGCAAAATAGGCACCCTATCTAGAAACCAAGCCACCAGAATAGATCCAAAAGAGAAATCCCCTAAGTCCCTCACTCGACACCTGGTGATTTGTCCCACCATCTTGGCATGTAGCATCAAGCCCCAAGCAAAATGCTCACCCCCTAGTGCCCGCTGCATGATCCGTAGTTGACTGCCACTGATACACTGAGTCGCGAGTGACCCATAAACTCTCACAATCATCATTACCAGGCAGTGATGTACTAGGGAATCCATCACCCCAATCCTCACCACCAACTCAGTCATGAAATCCTCTCTCGAACAATATGCCTGGGCAAGGGTCGCCAACTTCCCCTCTCCAACTATCATCAGTTCCACCAGTAGCAAGGTTCCCCGAAAAGGGAGCCCATTCAGAAAATAGACATCCTCCTCAATAGAGAATGCCAAGTGCTCCCCATGCACAATAAAACAATGCAATTCCAGAATCCACATGGAAATCAGGAATTGTAGCATATACTCATGTTCCCTCACCAGTGAGCACTCAAAAAACTTCAGCAGCCCATAGGCCGCCAAAGCACCACAAACTATCGACTCCTCTCCCTCACAACCTCCCTCAGTTGGGCCCAATCCCTCTCCCTCCAACGGATTGGCATCATCCCAAATCATCACCTGCATCCACATATACAGTACTCGATCAACCATCACCATTCATCAAAACACCAAAATCTCCCAAAAACAAATAAGTTTTTCTCACCCACAGCTTTACCTCAAAGGAATGGTTGTTACCCCCACAGGCACACACACATGTGAACCTATTTACCCTATAGAAACACATGTATGAGTGCCTATTCATCCCACAGGCGTGCACCAAATGTGCGCCTGTTCACTGCATAGTTGCGCACTCATGCACAACTGTCAGCAACACAGCTGCACACATATGCTCAGCTGTGCTTAGAATAGGCACGCACCCCATGCACACCTATTTTCCCACATTGTGCACCCCCCTGTGTGACTATTCCCATTATAGTCGTGCATTCGTGCATGGGTCACCAAAGATCGCCCGTGCATTTGGGGGGGTAGACTACCAAAAACCCACTGTATGACCATCCATATGGTCCTACCCAAAAATTGACACCTAACTACTGTACAAAAGGATGAGACCACTAACCTGACTCTAGCACCTCCTGGATCGACTTCCTTGCACTCCTGGAATCTCTGAATCTTCTTTGGAATCTCCTCTCTGATCACTATAGCAGCAAGTACAAATGAGGTGGCAATGTGGTCCCTACAGCTATAGATAGGCCCTTTTTCCCAAAACTTCCATAACCCCTTCCAGGAGCTCTGGACATCCATTTTTCGATCCATCTTCAGCCACAGGATCAGGATTCCACTGCCTATGTAGTCATGCTTCCCAGGTTACCATCCATCCCTGTCCCCCAGGGAGCCATTTTCTCATACCCTGTTCAGGTATGCATGCTCATGTTCAAAATTATCAAATAACTATTATATATTCGTTATCTTCAGATATTGTTCACGTTGGATATTTGGTTTTCGTGTGTGCAGGTACTTGGTCATCACACACCAGCGTGACCCCTTCAGGTATATGATTGACAGTGGAATGTAATCATTCCCTCTGAATCTCAATTGCATCTCCACTCACACCCTCTAAAATTTTCCTTTAGGGTCCCTATAATCCATCTCTACAGTACTATCACCTCCACTGCATTTTGGGTACTGTCACCCAGTAGCACTCTCCCCCACATGAGTTTTCCCCTTCATAGTCCCCCTTGTCACATTTACACTCATGTTATTTTCACCCTTTAGGTATGGGAGTCCTGATAGTCTTACATCATGTCGTGAATCAACCACATACTCCTTCTCCTCATTTTTCTAGCCTACCCAATGGACTCCCAAGGCACTTCCTCATGGTTTTATTTTTACTGCACTCTTGCAGCATCATTTACCATCCATTTCCTCCACCTTCAATTTTCCCATCTACATATTTCCCTCCATACATTTCCAAACTACAGAAACCTGCCTATGGGGCCCCAACCCTCCACTTTTTTTTTCACCAACTTGCACCATCCTCATGTCAATCCATCTTACATTGGGGCACCCATTTCTATATCTGCATTATCATCCCAACTAATTTTTTTTAATTCTTTTTGTAATTAAGTTGTTATTTCCAACATCTTACATAGCTTTTTGTCATCAGCTTTGATGACCTTCTTCCTTTTTGGCAAACGCAACCCATGTCACCCTTGGTTGGGGCATTCCTGATCACCTACTCCCATTGACATCATCCATAAACTCTGAGTATCCCACCAACCAGCTATCTATGTTCTCTGAGTTTGTTCACTTTGTCCCGCCTCTGGCACAATTTGTCCCACATCTAGTTGTCCCCCTAACACTCGACCTAGTTGAACAGTTATTTCCACTTATACTTTGCATATATCCCCAACCAAGGGAAGTCTTGAGTCTCCACACATATTGAATTTGTCCATGTACCTCCTCAATTCTTGATCTCACGTAGTGGATTTCATGATGCCCTTTGCTTCTTTGTGTCCTTTCTCCCTTTTTGTCAACATCAGCACAGTTTCCAGAAGGGCGATAATATCTTAACTCTCATTACCTTTACAATGAGGGGTCTCGGATGACATAAGGAGAACCATCATTTCTCTCTGTTGTCATTGACCCCCATAACATTCGACTCCAACACTTTCCTATGTTACGATGGGTCTTACTTTGTGACTATTGTAGTTATTATTATATTTTCCGAAGACCTATGAAATTTGTTGGGCTATCAATATTTGCAGAATCCTTGATACTTCCTACATGTGTCATTGCCTACTTTTTAGAGCACTGTTCCTCATCAAAATTGTCCTCTGCTGTTATCAGCATGCCCCAGAGGGTGCTGCAGTCATCTTCACCAACACATGACTTTAGTTATTGTCTTCCACATTTTTTGAGTTACATGACACAAGCATGGGGCATGCCTACCTCGTTTGTACACAATTTAATTTTCACACCCTGCGAAAGGTTGGGTCCTACAGGTTCCCTTCTCCTTGCAACAGGTTTCTCTTGCTACTCTCATTATCACTCTTTCTTACCATAGTACTCTCAGCAAAATAAACATTAATGAATTTAGGCTATACGTATGCTCTGAACCTCATCCATTAGGAGGAATCTGTTATCACTGAAATTTCGTCTGCAAATGGTTATAGGAATCCAACATCTTCAAATAGCTATTAAGTTCACCATGGACCAAAATTACCAAAAAATAATTTCCAAAGGGTCCAAAACTATACAATTAGTTATCAAATCAGGATGCACTATGAATATACAGTTAACACACGTACATGCACCATAAAGAAATGAAAGAAAAGTGCACATGCACATGATGCATGATTTTGGATGCTAAAAGTCATGCACACCTGAGAACGACACATTTATGATGTTGGTTGGCCTCCCACCCACTTCTGGTTCAACTTCCAAGTCGATTTGACATCCAAATCTCAGCTATATCTGGCTGGGTGGCTGGTCAAAGACCTAAAGGTTCCCTAAACAACCCCTTGTTCACACTAAAAGTAGGTTGCATAATACCTCAAAGAGGTGTTATAAAACAAGGCCATGGGTGCACTACATCTTTAAGGAATTCATTTGCAAGTTTATGTTTCTATTATTCTCTTGGGGAATCCTCTTTTCTCATCAAGAGCATACTAGCACCATTTCATTTGGGCAATTCAAATCACCTTTTGAGTGGATTAGCTTGGGATTCTTTCACGTAATGTCCCCCACCTCTTAGAGAGGTGATGATGAGACTCAGTGGCCTGGGCACTCCCACTAGGTCATAGTCTCA
>CBVK0101945283.1:0-12742 GCA_900067695.1 Picea abies
GTTCTACTTCTAGAAGATTCCTCCTTTAGAATTTTCTCAGGTGATGGTATCACTATATAAAGGGGTTCAAGCAATGTAAGGAGACATGAAAAAAAGTATTGTATTTGGAGCGGTAGCTCAATAGAAGGATGCCCCCTCGAAGAGGCAAGTGAATAAGAGAGGATCTCTTCCATAATAAGATCCATTGTATGGTGTTGCCCTATCTCAAGGGTTTGGTAATAATAAAGTGTGGTTTTTCTATATTGTTCTTCTATATCTATTGTGGTGCTTTTGTATTCAGTCTTTAGATCTTAACAGAGGTCGCTCCCACATTCATCAATCCGAAGGGCATTTTGGCATACATGAATGTGCCCCCAGGAGTTGTGAAATATGTATTTTCTCTATCTTCAGGCAATATAGAGATATGATTGTAAGTAGAGAAACCATCGACCATAGACATCCTGGTTGACCCAGTCACTCTCTGCAAAATGTGCTCCATTTTCGACAAGGCGTAGTTATCCTTTTTGGAGATCCTATTCAAATTTATGAAATCAATACACAACCTGATTTCCCCATTCTTCTTCCTGACAAGGACCAAATTAGCCACCCACTTTGAAAATCTCAAAGGGATGATTATCTGTGCATCCAACAGTTTCTTGACTTCCTTTTCCATAATTGGCAACAACATGGGATTTATTTGTCTAATATTATGCTTGAAAGACTTTGCATCTTCTTTCAAAGGGATTTTTTTGTTTAATGATGTTGGTTTCATATGTTCTCAAATCCTCGTATTTCCAAGAAAAAACATCAGTGAACTACTTCAAGATTTTGACATCTTCAGCCCTTTGTTCTTTTGACAAGCTGCTAGACAATTTGACCCATTTTGGATTCTCCTTCATTTCTAGATTGCATTCAGTCACATCATTCTCTTCAGTTGATCCTTCAACCTTTATAGTAACATCATTTTTGTCAAACAATCTCTCCAAAGAGACAAACCCCTTTGGAATATGGTTGCTAGGCAACTGAAAAATATGATGGTTAGAAATATTATTCATAAAAACATCATAATGAGGTATTTCTTCATAATCATGATCCTGGTCGATATGCATATCAGAAAATTCATCCACAGTCTCAAGGAATTTTTTTATCTCAATATCATACTCAAATACCTTCCAATGTTTGACGTTGTCAGGAATAGAGGGTCTATATTTTATCTCCACCTCATATTTGAGTTTGGGGGGAAAAGGGACCTTAAAGTTACTTGTTGAGATTGCCAAGGAATCTTCCACAGAGTTATCCTCCCTTGGAACAAATGAAATATTAAAATCCAATAAGAAATTGTCAATCATATCCCATATCTCATTTCTATAGGCCCTTAACCTCGAGTGCTTAGCATGATACATATTTCTGACTTGATGAACAATCAACTCAGCATCTCCAAACACTGCTAGCTCTTCAATTTTCATGTCTTTGGTAGCTCTCAAACCCAAGACAAGAGCCTCATATTCGACCACATTATTTGTTGTTTCAAATTCCAACTTTAACGACAAAGATATGGTCTCTTGGGTGGGGGAAATAAAAACTACTCCAACACTAGCACTTTCCTTAGAAGAGGCTCCATCAAAAAACATTTTCCACATAGAGGTATTGGGGGGTGTTCTTTGCAAAAGGTAATAGGCTTCTTTATAATTTCAATAGGTGGTTGAGGAACATCAGAGAGATGAAAAATATCGGTTCCTAAATCAGTATCGACTGATAAAATGGGGTGGTTGATGGGATTGGCTTCATCACTGATAATGTAGGCAAGTTGAGCTTCTCTATAAAGCCTTCTATGTTCCCCTCCAAATACAGGGATGGTGGCATATGACAGATCCATCTGCAAAGTTTCCCCTAGTATTTTGATCAATGATCTGGACAAAAGAATCCCGAACTTAGGGGGGGCATCATCTACCACTATTTCCATGACCACACTTTTCATTGGCAATTGAAACAAGGAGACCGTCAGATCCTTAATAACCCCAAGGCATTTAACCTTCCTGGAATCGAATGAATACAGGTCATGGTAGGTTTTTGTAACCTCCAACCTAAGCTCATCCATGACAATTTTGGGCATGAGATTGTGAGAATCCCCTGAATCTATTAAGAAGTTGTGCAACACTTTATCATGAATATTCAATGATGTATAGAAATGCGGTAAGGGATCATCTCTATCCTCTACCAAAGGTTCTAGTATGATAGTTGGTTTTTCATCTTGGAGGTTGACTGAGCCAGTGGAATGAGATGAAGGTTTGGGCTGTAACATTTTCGAAAGGCATTTTTTGAAACCCTCATGTTGGACTAACTCTGAAAGAGGCACATGGATCCTAATCTTTTGAATTTCATGATCAAAACTAAAATATGAGGGAGGCTTCGCAACCTCCTTCACTTATGGGATGGGGCCTTTGACTGGGGGGTTTTCTCCATTTCTTTAACGCCATATGCCACATTTTTTGCCTATTTTTTCGGTTCTAACAGGTTGATCAGGATTGTCAGGATTTCCTTATTTCTTCTTGGACCTAACGTTATATTTTTTTGGATTATTTTTGGTCCTTTCCCTTTTACTCATCTCGTTTAGTTGACTATCCATGAGAGACTCCTCATATGCAGCTTGGGTTAAATGAGGAAATGAGGATGTGTCTCCAAGACAATGGATTTCAAGATCAAGCTCTTCTTCCTCTCCTTCTTCATCAGTAACAAGGTTATTTTGGAGAGGATCTTGAATTCTCTAATCATCTCTGTCCCTATTTCTTTGGTCTCTTTGGATGATCTGAGGGGCACTGTTTGGTCTTTTGAAACTAACCCTATTATCAACATTTTGAAGATTCATATAGCTCTTCTTTCCTTCCAATTCCATCCTTTCCATTCTAGTAGAAAGTGATTTTAGTATCTTGGTTACTTCATCCATTTGAGGTGGGGAAGTAGAGGAACTAGAAGGTGAGGCTTCCAACCTAACCTTTCTTTTGTCTCTATAACCCTTACTCCTAATCTTGTCAACTGCCAATATATTGGATTCTATTTCAAGGGTTTCATCTTGCATATGAGCCAAGGAGGCATCTCTTCCTTCTCTCAACAGAAGGAAAAACTCAGGGTCAAAGGAACTAGCTTAAGTCATCTTGGCAGAGGTTTCTATAGGCTTAATTTCAGTGGGAATATTTTTATACATCTTATTAAATCTCTTTGAGAAGTCCAAAACAACTTCCCCCTCTTCTCTCTTAAGTTCCCCAAATTGTGTAACGTAATAAAGGAGATATTTTTTATTCCCCCAATGTCTCAAGAATGAATCGTCCAGAGTAGTAATCCTGTCAACAGATCTAGGAGGAAAGTCCTTAAACCATTCCCTGGTATCACCATCAAGGCTCTATACAAAAACTCTCATCCACACATATTCATTTTCGATGGCCTGAATCTCTACAAATCTATAAAAGGATGAAAGGTGCTCTTCTATAGTCACGTCTACCTCCCCTACGAACTGGGGCATGTATTTAAGGTAGTATTTGGCTGGAAGAGCATTCATAGGCTGAAGTAAAACTAGAGGGGTGTATCTAGCAGCCAATATCTCATCCATCATGTTCCTAGAAGGATTAGCACCTGCCATTGGCATGTGAACTAGAGGAGAACTAGAGGAAGATGGGGTTTGAACAAGGAAGACTGTGATTTTGTTTTTGGGAGAAAAGGGCAACAACTGAGTGTTGGGGGAAAATTCTACAGGGCTCGAGGGGACAAAAATTTACCCTTTTGTAAATGCAACAACTCTAATAGGGAGAGGAGTAGTAAATCTTGGAGTGGGAAAATCTTTAGAGGTCTTGGGTCTAACCCATTGTATGATATCAGGGGAAACAAGGGTGTTGAAGCTTTCTCCCTATAAACCAAGGCTAGGAGGAGATAAATCAACAGGAAAACTCCCAAAATTTAAAATTCTTGAAATTCCAACAGATGGTAGAATAGGAGAACTAGAAGCAGTTAATGGAGTTTTTAAAGAAGGATTATGTAAATTACCAGAATCACTTGGTACAAAAGTTGAGGTACCTTCTTGAGAGATCTTTCCTTTTCTTATAATTTTCTTTGGGTCATCTTTAGGTGTCACTAGAGGCAGCTGTAGAGTGGACCTCGTGTGTCTTCTTTTGGAAGCCACAACTGATTCACCAAGTGCAAGTTGCAATCTTCAAGGTACTGATTTCTGATGCACCTTCAAAATAAAAATTTCTTTGTCATTCTTACCCATGGAAATGTCTTCAATTTTTTTCCTGGTAATGGTGCTAGGAATGTTAGCACTAAGAGTCACCCTCAAATTGCAGGAGGATAAGCCCAGTACCCATTAGATTTTTTGGTGGATATTGGTTTTATATGAGTGGAGGTCAATGGACAAAAACTCAATATATGAATGATGTTCAACATGAAACTGGACAAGAAATGCACAGGTAAGTGAGGGCCACATTAACTTTAGTCAGTGAATTGAGTTTAAGTGTGAGCAGAGGGAAGAATTAGTGAGAAAGGTGAAAAATACTGCTATGAGCATCAGGCTTTCAAGCATCTTGGAGAAGAAAAACTCAGACTCAAGATCACTCTTGAGCACAAGCTTCAGACACTTAAATATGTCCAACTACACGGTCTCACTAGCACAATGATCAAACCTACATCACAATGTAGCTACGACAACTCGACTGGATCATCCATGCCCAATTCATTCAGTGTAAGAGGGAGAAAGATAAAAAGGGAGCTGACTAAAAATGATCACAATACCATTGTAATCAAACCTACATTACAACAACATAACAACCCTCAATTGGATCCTCCATTCCCGAGTGTTTTAGCATAGTTTTTACAGAGAGATGAAAAGACAATGACTTCTATTAACATGAAAGTCTCAAATTTGATACATAACCAGAGAATAGTTCTAGCATCAAAACATTACAAAATAGGGAGCTCTGCTCAACTAGCTAACAACCTTAAAAAAATATTAAAACTATCTATTTATACTCAGAACAATACGCCACTACCAAGAGTGTGACTTGGTCCCTGCAATCAAATCTTTGCATTGAAGACTTCTTCTATAAAAGGGAACGTGCACCCCTCTCTTAGATGCGAGCTCAAATTGACATGGGATTTGTAGAAAAATCTTCCCACAGGGGTACCACGGGTTGACAGTTCAGTCCCCACAGACGATCTTTCCATGCCTTCAATTTATGGAGTGAGCCGAGGTTTCAACCACCATCTCTAATTTCATTAACTTCCTTTCCTCAGATATTGAATGAGAGTTAATGCTCAGGGAGCGGCTAGATGCCAATACCATAAGGGTTCCACCTATTTGTGTTGACGGCTGCCACACATTTGGCTCTCCAGGGCTCGGGGGCTAGCTCCTGTTCCCCTACTCCTTCTTCAATGTCACCTAGGTCCATGACCCTACACAATTGCATGATTGCGGGCGTGACCAAGGGTGGTTTGAAAGAAATTTTCTTTTTTCCTCGCAATTCACCATGAATCGCCATGCGTTCCTTTCTAAAACAATGGTTTCGATTGCGGGACTGCTCAATAATTTTATTGATCGAGCAAGTTGCATCCCTGCAATGAAGCATGGCCATTGATTTGGATGCAGTCTGTGATCTATGCACACCTACTATATTTAGTGCTACTTCCAATCTTAACCACCCACCAACTTTAGAATACACCAAACTGTGCCTTGGGGCAGGGGGACATTACTCTTGACTTTGAACAATAACACCTCCCAGAGGATGACCTGTTACTGTTACACTGACGTGTCATGAAAGTGAAGTGACACATGTCACTAAGAAGAAGTGAATGATATGCCCACGACTGCTTGGATTGAGTGCCATGTGTCATTGCTGAAAAGGTGCCTAGTGTCACAACTAAAGAGTGCGCCACATGTCCATACTTATGAATGCCACGTATCCTCTTAACACAACGACTAAGATCTCCTTCGGGTCTACAGACTCTGGGAAACTGAAAACTCAAACTTATTTTTCCTTGAAGAAAAACATTCAAAGTTAAGGATCTGATGACGTGTTGCATTCTGGATTTGGATGGCCAAGACCCAGTTCGGGACTCTAGGCTCCGGGAAAATCAAATTTCAAACTTTTCTTTCCCATGAAGCTCGTGGATCTCTGTCGCATGTCCCCATTGATGGATGGTCTAGATTCACTTCAGAACTTTGGGGACTTCGAAATGTTTTTCTTTGGCACTATACTTTGTGCAAATTTGGACTTCCGAATACACATGGGCCATTGATCTGGACTGTTCCTGGAATCTCTATCACTGAAGGATTACAACTGCCTATTTATTTTAAGCTTGAAATGGGCTACTTTGAATTTCTCCCTTTGTGTCCATGGCTGCGGCCTGTGTGAACAAGGATTTGGGTGACTGGATGTAGGCTAGGAAAATAGGGAGACCAGTGATTGAAAAAGGAGACGAGTGCTCAACCTTGGAGAAAACATAGAGGGGCTTGGGGCCAAGATTTCACTCGAGTAAGATATTTAAGGAAAAACAGGGGGCACAAACAAACAAGGGAAAACAAATAACGATTTACAAGCCGAAGGGGGGGGAAGATTAATATTTGGTCTTCGAAAAGGATAGAGACAGGGAAAGACTATAGATTTGAGTATATCTATGCACACCTACAGCCCTTGAAAACCTTATGTTATAACAGCTTCAACTCAACTTGCTCGGCCCATCCAAACTTAGTGTTGAAAACTAAAGCTATGATACCATATTGTAACATCCTTGACCACCCAGGCTTGGACATGCTACTCCAGAAAATGATTTCATTCTCTTCTCAACATATTGTAACATACCCAAAATCCAATTGAGCTATGCCACATAAATTTTTTGAACTGCATGCAATTAAAACATATACACAAAGAACTCTTATAGAACTTTATATATAAAACGTAAATAGACAAATACATTCTGTAAATGCATGGATTCATACTAAAATAATAGTAACCATATACATGCAGCATATACAAGAAATACGCATAAATATAAAGACAGTTATAAACCACACATAGGATAAACCCATAAAAATAAACACACAAATAATAATGCAGCACGTAATTTATCAAACAATTGACACTTATCTTGGTAATAATATCACCAACAACATGCAGACCTTCCATGAACCTCCTAGCTTTAGACCACACTGCTCCTCACTCTCAGCAGTGGGTCACCCTCGAGCTGGGACTAAACTCCACTCAGGTAAAGGAATTCCTAACCAGGATGAATATCTTAGACAACAGGAATGACTCTGTCATAGGTGCCAACTCAAACTAATAACCTACAGTCCCGCATTCCCCACATTCCTGTCCCACCCCAAAAAGTGTGCCCCTTCTCTGCTCAACATTCCATTGGCTACCCCACTTCCTTTTTGGGCTTCAACAATAGGCCGAACAAGAAGTCTCATAGTCATGTAGCTGCAGTTTAGCACCTTTGGGAATCAATTCCTAGAAATTCTCTAACCTTGAGATATTTCTCACGGGACTGACAACTCGTCTCTTCAATATCCCATGGGCCTGACAACCCGCTTCTTCAGTCCATCTCCTAATCTAACCAGGTACACAAATAGGTGTGGGTATGGATAAAAGTTTAGGTACCATGACAAGAAGGTACAAAGGACAACTGACTGAGTGAGTGAATGATCATGGAATGATTGAATGGATGACTAAATGATGGAAGGAATGGAAAAATTAACTAATTCCAAACTATATCTATGCATGTTCCCAACTTGACACTTGTCATGTTGGGAGCTACTTTGGCCCACTTGTCACCAACCTTAGAACTTAGGATAAAATAATTATCCATAATTTATACTTTAAGGAATATTAATATAATATTCCTTTTTGGCTTAATCTCCCTAGCTTAGCCCCTTTTTCTTAACTTTTATCCCCCCCCCTTTCCCTAACTAGTGGAGTTTAGTCCCCCATACTCTTTTATTATGGTCGGTCTGAGTGCAATGATGTATTTTATATTAATGAAGAGACATATACGAAAATAGGCTCACTGGCATTTAACATCTAGGCTCTCTGTCCTAATCATCACATAAGCCTTTTGGCTTATAATAACTGGATCGACAACCTATAAAAAACAACATATACACAAAGGTTCCCTAGCCTCAAAATCATGTGCACTTAAGTTTGTTAAGCGTGATATATTGGAATGTGCACACCTCATCATTTTACTACACAGTACATGTGTGCACTATACCATGGAAGGTGCATACAAAAATGATGTCAAACAACTCACGAGCTTACGTACATTTGTATTTACATTTACAATTGGGTTCGAACTAGGGCTATTACATATTCCTTCATAGGGAGCGACGACTAGAGTTTTCTCCACACAAGGTCTTTGGAATCCTTCGCAGGGATCAGTTCCCTCACAAGGCATGTTGGTCGAGAGAAACCCCTTGCATACTCAATGGAACCCCGTGAAAGGCTCTATACCCATGCCCATTGAATTAGCTGGAAGAATTCCTTTCCAATGTCCTTGGAATAAAATGCAAGGAGAAATCCCTACACAAGATATGTCATCCAATTTCGGGAGTAAGCCGATGATACCCCAATAGACATAGTTTCCCTATGATGGTCAAGGCCATGGTTTTTACCAAAACCCTAGCCAACATTCCAACTTTTCCTGGAAACCTAGTGCTAGTCAAACTTCAGGGCCCTCTTTTCCTATAAATAGTTCACAACTGAAACTACCTTTTCTAGAAACTCTACATCTTCCAAACTCATCGAGATTGTTGAGTGACCCAATTTATCACAATCCGTGTTGTCCCCCCATGTTGACTAAGTTTCCTTAAGATATTTTGAAATTTGAGGGCAAGCCTGGTGAATATCCAGGTGATCATGTGACGAATTTTCATTTATGGTGGTCGTCAAACTCATTGAAGGATGAATCTATCCAGTTGCACCTTTTTCAATGCACTCTTATAGTGGGTGTTGTGAAGTGGTATACTGAGCTCGATGGGTCGAGGTACTCTTACTTTAAATACTTGGAAATGGTGTTCTTGAACCATTTCTAGTTACCTCTGAGATACGATGCAGGCACCGAATTGCTGGGAAACTTTGAGAAAACCAAGGCGGACCACATCTCTGATCATATCTAAGAGTGGCGATGTAGAAATAGCCTAATTAAGGTCAAGGTCCCTCCTTCTTTCTTTCTTGAGTGGTTCTTGAAGTCTTTGGTTCCTTACGTATCCAACGACGTAGCAAATTCCAGAGTGTTTCCATAAGGGGAGGTGATTATTAGATCCTAGTAGCTTGAACTGATCTACTCTCAGTCTGGCATGCTCTATGAGATCTTTCTATATGCACCATGGTATAATCTTGATAAGGCCAAGAAAAAGTATGGACCCCATGCCGACGGTATCATGGGCTTAGCACAAAGTCATATTGTTGGATAACTGAGAGGGGGGGGGTGAATCAGTTGTTACTAAGCTTAAACAATTATGCTTCTTTTAAAACTCTTTGCAGAAACACTAAATGATGATCACAATAATGCAGAGAAATAAACACAGGAACATTCAGCATCAGTCACATATATGAGAAACACAGGGACAGATATTTTCCGATGAAACCCATACAGGGTAAAAACCTCTTTTTCTTTATATGATAAGTAATAATTACATTCTTTACATTATCATAGATATGAGCACCAACTCATAATGAGGCTACAACCTCTATTTAGCAAGCTGCAACTCGCTGAGAGCACCAACTCTCTATTTTCTCTAGCACCCACTAGAAGGAAGCACCAATTCCTTGGTTTCTCTAGCACCAATTAGAAGGAAGTACCAACTCCCTGGTTTCTCTAGCACCAACTAGAAGGAAGCACCAACTCCTTGTGTTCAAGCACCCACTTGAATCTCTGAGGACAACAGTCCTCCCTAGCACCTCCCAACCACCCTAAAATATTGATTCTGTGTTACTCAAACTTATTAAAGTGATATAATGTTCAACAATGGCTTACCAGACTCATCATTGTTCTGTTGCATTTCGTTACTCTGTCTGCCTCATTTCCTTCCTGCACACCTCACTTGCATTTTCTGTTCTTCTTCCTTTTAAGCTCTGTGCGCCATACCCATTCACTGCACAGATCTTATTTTGTTCAATTCAGTTGCTGCACTCTCCTTCTTCTTCACACATGAATCACCTTCACCAGCTACAATCACAGAAAACTCCAATATCAACCGCAACCCAATCTCTTCTCTGTAACGTGTATTTATAGCTTCTGTGCATCTTGTGCATGCAATATTCACCATTCATCTGCATGCTCATCCCGCGCTAATCTCCTCCACATCTCAAGTGTTCTGCGTGATCATCATCGTGACTCTTTAGCTTCTCTAGCTGTTTTCCCACTCATTCAGCATCACTGGATGTTATGCTGAGATTCCTCAGCCTCTCTGGCAGTTGAGACTCTTCGTCTTCTCTGTGATAGTCGAGCTCACCTTCTTTGTTTCAGTTACAGGCTTCCATGCTCATACAACTGTCAATCCCTTCTAAGAATAGTCTTCCTTCACTAGACGAAGCTTGGAGACTCTTCATCTCCTCTGACGATCACACACGGTAACCATAGGCTGTGGTAATAGGCACTGTGAACTTATGATCTTCATCGACCCTGATCGACAGTTCATGATCTTGATGAATCAATGGTCATGATCTCATCGTGATCTCACATCTCGTTGTTCCTTCGATGGAGATTCTCGTCACTCCAAGTCGCGATAGGTGAGACTCAGAGATGGAGCTCAGATCAACAGTCCAGATTAACGCCTGGTCTGACGGCTCAGATCATTTCATGATTTTTCATATCGCGAGTCTAGAGATGAGGCATCTCGACTCTCCGATTCACGATCCTCGATACCCCAAAATGGAGTGGGATCAATGATCCATATCTGAGTTTGATTCTATGACTGCGATTGAATCGCAATTTCGCATATCGCAAAATCGACATTCTTGATGCATTAGGTTCTTTGCCTCTTGATATCGCGATTCGTGAAACTCCAATACGAGCCATAATCAACGGTCTAGATTCATTCTCAATTCAGTGGCTGCGATTGCATCGCGATATCGCATATCACGAAATCATCATTCTTGTTGTCAAGTGTTTTTGTCACTTCAAAGTTGCGATTCACGAAACTCTGATAAGGAGTTAAATCAATGGTCCAGATTCATTCTCGATTTAATGGCTGCGATTGAATCACGATATTGCATATCGTGAAATCGAGGTTCCTGATGTCAATAATATTTGTCATGTCCAACTCTCGATCCCCGATGCCTCTCCATTGACTAGAATCAACGGTCCAGATCAAAGCTTGATCTGACAGCTCAGATTGCATCGTGATTTCACATATCACGAAATCGAGATTCTTGATGTTAAAATTCTTTGACATCTCCAAATCTTGATCCTCAAAACTCCGACATGGACAGGGATCAACGGTCCAGATTCAACCTCAATCTGATGGCTCAGATTAAGTCACGATTTTGCATATCGTGATTACGCCCGCTTCTCCTTGTTCTTTAAGGATCGTGCAAGTTCTCCTCGATCCAATGGTGGTTGGAACCTGTGCTCAGATATGACGTCTGAGATCTGTCCTCCTGTTCAGCACTCTTCTTGTCTATATTCTGATCTGACAACCCTCGTTCTTTCAGGAATTTTGAATGAGATCAAACGATCAGAAATGATTCTCGGGCCTTCGAACATTTTATCAACCTGAACTTATCTTTTGTTTTCCTGGTTGTGTTGTCAGTCTTCCTGAATATCACTACGTGGCTGATCATCACTGTTGTACTCAAGCCATCATCATTGTTGTACTTTCCATCAATGACAAGCATACGCTACCTATTAAACATTTGCCAACAATCTCCCCCTTTGGCATTAATGGCAACTAAGGCACCCAAATTCTTTTCTCCCCCTTTGACATCAATGTCAAAGAAGAGACAAGCTCCCCTGAGCTATTGCAGTAATTTTAGGAGGCATTAGATATTCAAACAATACAAATCTCCCCCTAACAAGATGGACTCTTTTAGGTGTGAAACGAAATGACACCCTGCTTTTGTCTGAGATATTCAAATGGTGTCTTGGCTAGGAGCTTAGTAAAGATGTCTGCAATTTGTTCTGTAGTGGGAATGTAACGGACCTGAACAATCTGATTGGTGACCTGCTCTCTCAGAAAATGATATTTTATGGGAATATGTTTTGTCTTGTAGTGGAAGACAGGATTTTTAGATACACTGATGGCACTTGTGTTATCACAATGAATCGGGATCGGTGCAGTATATTTTACCTCTAAGTCTGCAAGTGTCTGAATCATCTATAATACCTATGTGTAGTAGGTAGCAACAACAATGTACTCTGCCTCTATGGTTGATAAAGAAATGGAACCTTGCTTTTTACTAAGCCAGGCTACTAAGGAGTTACCCAAGAAGAATGCTCCTCCACTGGTGCTTTTTCTCTCATCAACACAATTTGCCCAATCTGCATCTGAATAAGCAGTCAACTGAAGACTTTGATTTCTGGGATACCACAGACCATAAGTCATTGTTTCTTTCAAGTACCTGAATATTCTTTTGATAGCTTGCAAATGACTCTGTTTAGGTTCATCCTGATATCTTCCTACCATTCCTACAACATGCATTATGTCTGGGCGAGATGTCGTGATGTACAATAGGCTTCCTATCATTGATCGATATGAGCTTTGATCAACATCAGGTGAATC
>CBVK0101945285.1:0-14332 GCA_900067695.1 Picea abies
CTCTTCCGATCTCACGACATTTACTTTTTGACTGGTTTGTCATGGCGGGGGTACTATGTGAGCCTGATAGGTAGTAGAGGTGGTGGGCTAAAGATGAGCGAGTACTGCAATTTATACTGTGTTCCCAAGGCTGAGAGAAAGAAAGGAAAAGTGGCTATCTGGGGGGTACAAGACTTAACCCTCCGTACTATCATTTTCACTATAGCTCAGATGGTTGGGAGTTCTACTCCTCACATGGTGTTACAGAGCTACTTCCAGTATGCTATTGAGTGTATTGAGCTTCGATTGTTCAACTGGGCAGATGTTGTGCTTTGCAGTATTAAAAAACAATTGACCAAATGTAGGCGAGGTGACTTGAAACAATTTGGGTACGGATCTTTGTTGGTATCCTTCTTCCTTGAGAAAGTCCCATTAATGAGGCTATAGGTAGAGTGGAATTTACCGGCTCCCAGGGATCTGCGGATGCTGAGATGGTGTCGGCTCATGGCCCAGCACATAGCAGGACCGATCATCAAATACGATGATACTTTCTTTGACTGGCTTCAACCACAGATGTTGATGGTTGATGACTACGCTTATGCTGTGCTGGATTTCCGAGGAGATCCGGATTTGGTATTGCCAGAGGATGCTCAGTGGGGGGACCTTGGTAAGAAGTACACACATTTTTTTCTTTTCAAATTTTTTTATGAATTTTTATCATATTCAAATGTTTTTGTTTTATACGTTCGTCCAAAGACTAATACAAAATCATTTGTTGATAACATAGATGTTGGACCATATCGACCTCCTATTACTTCTCCCATTCAGCGGAGAGGAGAGGTAGCAGCAACACCACAATATGCCGAGGATTATCAGGTGGTGGAACAAAATCTAGAGGGCCTGACTGTAGACATTCTAGGCATGCCTCTAGAAGAGGTTCCATGACGCGACCAGCGTCACACTGTAGGAGTATCAGCAGCTATAAGTCGACTACTCCATAAGGTTGCTAGAGCAGTCGTGTGTTACCGTGAATGTCATCCATGACGTCACTTTGTAGAAGCTATAAGCTTCAGTTTTTGATATTTTGGTCTTCGGACAAACTTTTTGTAAAAAACTCTGATCGTTATATATACAGACGACTTCTACCAGTTTATCATGTGGTGTGTGAACATTGATGTGATTTATTTATAAATGATTCAAATGTCTGTCTAAAACATAATTAGCCAATGCATCTGTTAATGTATTTAGACATCTAGGAATATGTTGATATTCAATGTAATCAAAATAACGCTCCAAGAGGCGAATTCGAAAATACACCCGTAACAAAGTAGGACTTTGAATGGTATAGACATTACTTAACTGTAGTACTATAAGCTGCGAATCGAGATGCACAACCAAATGACGAATTCTAAGTGAGATATCATCAACCAATAATTCAATAACGACACTATACTCTGCAATATTGTTGGTTGCACGGCCGAGACACGCACCTTGTAAGGAGACAAGTTCGTTTGTAGGGGCATAAATGGCCCACGCAGCGGAAGCAAGGTTTCGATTACTACGAATAGCACCATCAACGAAGCCAACATAGGGTAGTGAGGACTCCGACATCTGGAAATCAAACACAACGTCACATAAGGGCAAAGACCAGATAACGACAAGATAAAACTATAGTAACACACAAAAAGTATGATACATTAAAAATACAAGTACTTGTGCACAGATGATTTATGCATAGTACTTCTTTAAGTACAACCCATTCCTGGGTTCACTCAAAGGGATACCATCGTAATATACCAACTCATAGGCTCCTTTTTCCAAAACTCGTCAAACAATATAAGGACCTTGCCACATGGGTTCAAATTTCCCGGTTCCTAACATATCCCGATCTTGTTCATAGAGAAGAACAAGATCACCTTCGGAAAAAATGCGAGGCTTGACATGCTTGTCGTATTGGGCCTTGACACAATTTTTCTGAGCTTCTATGATTAGGGTGGCATCATGTCGAGTTTCATCTAATCGCATCAGATACAATAGACGTTCTTCCTTAGCATAAGTATTGGGTAGGAGTTCAACAACTAGTTTCAAAGAAGGTATCTCACATTCGATAGGAAGAATGGCTTCCACACCATAGACTAACCGAAAAGGTGTAAACCCAGTAGGGGACTTGACGGATGTCCGGTATGCCCACAATGCCAAAAAGAACATTGTGTGCCAACTTGTTTTATGAATCCCTATCATCCGTCGAAGCATAGTTATGAGAACTTTGTTGATTGCTTCGACCTGGCCATTGGCTTCTGGATAATAAGGCATTGAGTTATCATGATGAAGACCCAACTTTTCAGTAAGTTCGGACATCATAAAATTCCTAAAGTGGCTACCGTGATCAGTAACGATAGCTTGAGGAACACCAAAACGAGCTATGATGTGGTTAAAAAGAAACAAAGCTGCGGTCTTTCCAGTGTTGTCAAATGTCGACATCGCCTCGGCCCATTTCGTAAAGTAATCAATGGCTACAATGATGTAACCATGCCCCCCGACCGAGTGAGGGTGACATGTCATGAAATCGATGCCCCATTTCGCAAAGGGACCAATTGAGACCACAGGGTGAAGAGGAGCAGGATGTGACCGAATTTTCTGATTATAGGTCTGGCAGGCATGGCATTTCTGAACAACAGTAATACAGTCGTGAAACAAAGAAGGCCAAAAATACCCTGCACGTAAGATCTTCTGGGCAGCAGCATACCCAGACATATGACCACCACATGCTCCAGCATGGCAGTCATTCAGAACTTTCTCGGCTTCATCGAAAGTTAGACAACGTCGAAAAACTGAGTCAACCCCTCGATGATAAAGAGTATCCCCGAGGATAAGATATTGACGAGCTTGATATCATATGCGATGTCATTCAGGACTAGATAAAGCAGGCCAGAAAGTCTGGGTTTGGAGATATATAATGATATCCCCATACAAAATATCATCAGTGCTAATAAGGAAAAGAGATTCATCGGGTAATGAATCAATTGCTACATTGTCCGTTGCAGAATGGGGAAAGTCACATATCAACTCAGCAAAAACTAAGGACTTCTTGGACTTGGCATGATCAAATTCCAAGTCAAACTCCTGGAGAATCACAATCCATTTGGAGTACTTGCCCCCAAGCAATTGACGTGTCAAAATATGTTGCATAGGGTTGCAATGAGAAATCACCATAGTCTTACGTGAGAGGATATAGTGCTAGAAGTGTTGGACGGCTTGGAAGGCAACCAAGGCCAGTTTCTCGACATGTTGATACTTGATTTTAGTTGGCGTGAGACTTCGACTCAAGTAGTAAATAACATGTTCATCGTGATTATCATCCTCTTGGATGAGAACCATACCAATAGTGTACTCTGAGGCAGCAAGATATAAGAAGTAATCGCGACTGTAATCAGGGGGGAAGAGAAGCGGAGCTCGCATTAGGGACAACTTTAAAGCCTCAAAAGAATTGTTGGCAAGGGTATCCCAGATGAACTCTGTATCCTTCTTTAATAGCCACGTAAAACCACGAGCTATCTCAGCGTAATTAGGTATAAAACGATGAAGAAAGTTTACTTTCCCCTACAAACTTTGCAACTGGTGAAGTGTAGTAGGAGGAGGGAGATTAAGGATCACCTCAACCTTAATAGGATCCACCCGTATCCCTTGACACGAAATGATAAAACCTAGAAAACGCCCAGATTCTACGCAAAAAATGCATTTCTGAGGATTTAAACATATACGATAAAACCAACTGCGAACAAAAATGGCTCGGAGGTGGGTAGGGTGATCGACTCTGCACATAGAATGAGAGGGTAAATCGTCCAAATAGGGTTGAACGATATGCTTGATATCATGAAAGGAATAAGACATAGCACGTTGAAACGTGGCGCCAGCGTTCTTAAGACCGAAAGGGAGTTTTCAATAGGCAAAAGTACCCCAAGGACAAATAAAAGCAGTCTTATGTTGATCCTCGGGAGCAATGTTAATTTGATTATAGCCGAAGAAACCATCCATGAGAGAGAAGAGTTCATTTCCAGCGCAGTCATCGACAATCTGATCGATGAAAGGGGTAGGAAAGTTGTATTTTGGACAAGCTTTATTGATATCCCTATAATCAACACATACATGAATGGTGCCTCCTTTTTTGTCAATCAGGACAGGATTGGAAACCCAGTCTGGAAGAGCCACCAGATAGATAAAATCGGCTTTCAGAAGTTTTTCAACTTCGAGCTTTATAGCAGCCGCTTTACGTGGGTGAACTGGACGAAGGTGTTTCCAGATGGGTTTAGCACTGGGGTATGTCTTTATCTCATGTACAACAATTGCAAGGTCGATACCTGGCATCTCTTCGTATCTCCAAGCGAAGATGTCACGAAACTCTTTGAACAGGGACATATAAGTGACTATTTCATCAGGAGAACACAAAGCTCCAATATGAACATTTTTGACGATTCCATGTTTGATAGAGATGTCAATGGGAATCATGGGTGAGATATTACTCAAGTTCCCTTCGGAAAACACATCATGTGTAGACTCAGGAATAGTGGAAATGACGACAACGGTCGACGGAGTCAAAATCCGTTGATAGTTCTCAAGAGTGTGTTGCTCCAGAAAGAGTATGGAATGATGATGCCCATTGTCCCAAGGGGTGTCCTCCATGACGGACATGATCATCTCATCAGTGGGAAAAATAACACGAAAAGGATCGGGAGATAACTCATCAAGAGAGAAGGTAGAAGGTGTTGCCGATTGAATGGCCTGATAGGTGGATTCAACTGGACTTAATGGCATTACGTCGGCGAAATGAAAATGATCTCCCGGGTTAGGGACTATCCAAGGGTCCTGTGACACAGAAAGTTCGTGAGGCATGGAGGAGATCATGTTGATAGAAGCAACAGACAGGTGTGGAACATCGGGTGGTGGAATGGGGAAAGTACCCATTAATGATGAGTCCTTTAGAAGGCCTACATCGACATTCTCATAACCCGACGGGGTTTTAGCAATGAACAACACGTTGCCGGTACGGGTATCAGAATTGAAGAAGGCAAGTTGGTCAACCGTAACAACCTTTCCTTGATGAGGGAAACGTACCACATGGAAAAGGGTCGACACAACGGCACGCATGGAATCGATCCAGCTACGTCCAAGAAAAATATTATAATCAAGGGGAGCGTCAAAGACTTCCACTTCGACTTGGACCGTTTTACCTTCTAAAGTAATGGGCAACAAAGGGAGAACACCGTATGGCTTAAAACCAGAGCCATTGAAGGCTTTAAGAGTGTTTTGTGATTCATTCAAAGAAGGAGATCCAATGGCTTTCCAACAAGCAAAAGACATGACACACATTGAGGTACCTTCATCGATAACAGTGCGACAAATGTTCTTGTCAGAAACAACAACTTGTATCTGGAACGCAAGTTGAGGAGGTAACCTTGGAATGTGATCTTCCAAGTCAAATATTATCAAATTTGTATCTGTGGGGTCAATTCCACCTATAGCTTTCAACAGTGCCTTCCATTGTGCAGGACAAGTTTGAAGGAATTCAAGGGCTGACATCGCAGAAGGTGCTTGGGCCAGATCTTCAACAATACTGTAGGTCTGGGTCACACGTGCATGAGGATTGAAAGCCGACTTTCGAATGACGCCCTTTGGAGGGGGTTGTAGAACTGTATCGAGACTTGGTCATTCGAGATGAAGAGGACTGTTAGTAGGTGGAGTCGCGGGAGAGGGTTGTACCAACGAAGGGGGTAAATCGTCAACCTTCTCCTTAGAGGGAGAATAATCTTTGGCTCGAGTTGTGAGCGCAAAATTATTTTTCTTAGAATCACCAGTACAAATCAAAACATATGAGGTAGTAGAAGAGGATGGTTGGTCATGAATGACCAACTGATCCTGTTGTTGGGACGGGAAGGGTTGTGACAAGACAGCCGGTGTAGGTGGTTTCAGAGATCCCTGAAGGAACTTAGTAACTTTGGCACGTCGAGGAAAATCCTTCATGTAGTGATCATCACCATAGATAAGGCAAGGGTAGCGTGGTTTGTGCTTATCCCGTTCATCAACAGGGGTGGTTTTGGTTTTCTCTGCTTGAGAATTATTTTTGCCCTCCTTATTCTTGCCTCTCCCCTTTTTAGATTTATTTTTACTAGCTGAGGTAGTTTGAACTACATTTACCTTAGAAGTCTTGCCAGTGGGAGTAGCAGGAGATGGAGCATTTTGAACATTAGAAGTAGCAGATTTAGGGTTTTTGCTTGAAACAGAATGTGATTGGGCTTGGGCAGTACCAATCACACCATTAGCTGCATGCGAGGCAGCTGGAGTAGTTGAAGTGCTGGAAGTATTAGGATGAGGTAAATCAGGTAGTAAATCATAAAGAGTTCCCGTTTGTGAGTAAACAACATCAATATATTGAGCACGACTTATAGCCTGCTCTTCCGTGACAATGCCACCCATGGCAATGTCCTTACCGATTTCGTTCATAAATGATTTTGTAAACCATTATGCTAGTAACTGATCGGGGAGTTCAAGTTTAATGAGACGTCGTCTCCTTCACCACTCATGAATATGATCAAATATATGAGTGCCTTTAGTTTGTTTGAAAGAAGTCAAGATCTCGGTTCCTGTATCATAACGGATCGGTAACTGGTAATGCATAAGGAAAGCGATAGCTAGGGTGTTAAAATCAGAGAAGAAACCTTGTGGCAATTCAATATACCACTTTGCAGCAGAACCAGTAAGGGTTCATTGAAAAAGACATAAACGAATAGAGTCATCCATCAACGATTTGGATGAGCACCATAGGTGAAAATTCTTATCGTGATTGTTTGGGTCCTCTCCCACTTTGCCGTCAAATTTAGGAATGTCCAATGGAAGCTTGGCTGGGATAACTGGCCATTGGGGAGAGTGATGAATAGGATCATTTAAAATCCATGACAAATATGGCAAATCCAAAGTGGCGAGAAAGGGTAACTGTTGATTCACCTACGGGTACTGGTGGCTTTGGGGAGGAAGTCCTGTCGGAAAACCAATAGGACCATAAGAAGTCTGCATATAATGTGAAGACCCAGGCATATTCAGTGGTGGTTTAACAGGATAGTAACTCATCGGATTATACCCTGGAACAGGGGTTTGAGTTTGAGTATTTCCCCCCCAAATAGGATTAAACAAACCTGGATACGGTTGGCCCATGCTAGGGGGTGGTACAGACGCAGATGGAAACTCCTGCCCCCCAGTTGATTGAGAAGGATTTTGGATCAATTGATTCCAATACTGGGCCAAGGATGGAGGTATATTATGCCCATAAGGAGGGGTCAGTCCGCCCATCGAAGGTGGTGTTCCAATTGGATTTTTCCAACTGAGAGGGGGTTGAGGTATACTACCTTGATGAGATTGTCTACTAACCAGAAACTGATAAGTTGGAGTGAAGGATGGAATAACGCCACTAGGAGTAGGATTGCCAGTAGAAGACGAAGAAGGTCCTCTAAAAGGAAATTGAGGGAGTTTTGGGACTAAACCGGGAAGAAAATGCCTAGAAGAAGAAGGACCACTAAGAGAGTTGGATGGTGTTTGCGCAGGAGTAGCAATGGAAGCATTCAACGCGCGGTATCTAGGTGGTAGTGTCAGATTGAAATTGGGCATTCGCGGTGTGTTGATGGGAGCAAGACTAACCACAGGTAACCTGGTTGAAACACTCGTAGTAACTGCAAGATAGGCCATTTCGGCAGGGACAGTAAAGTGATAAGCAGTAGTCAACGGTACTGTCTCTAGATTAGAGATTTCAGAAATCACAGGTGAATTGATTTCAGAAATCACAGGTGAACTTGGACCAAAAAGGTCTCGACAAAAAACACCAGTAGACCAAAAAGGATCTTGGCCTTCTATGCCTGGAAAGGGTCCAGTCGGAGATCCATAATACACAACAATTAAGTCGCCAGAAGAGTTTATTCTTGTAATATGTCTCTCGGAATCAGGGTGACGTCGGAAGTCCTCTCGAGTATTTGTAATTCGAAAATGTTAGAGAGAGTTAGTTTGTTCCACTTGTGGTGTTGTGACGACTGTGACTTCACCTTGCCGAGGAGAGCCTCCAGGTGTACTTGTGGGCAAGGGTTGAGAACCTTCCAGATGCTTTGGAGATAAACCTTGCATTCTACGTGAACGTCGTGGATGAGATATTGTAAACGAGTGACAAACTACGCGGGGAAAATCCTATGGTCAACTTCGAGAAACAAATAACACGCATTAGTAAACAAAATCTAAGAAGCAACACCAAGCAAACATGACCTTCTAATTTTGAAGCCACTAGTTGGTGATGAAATCCAATGCCACAACAACAAGACGAGAAAGGGCAGGGCTAGGGTGGAAAAGTTACGCTGATGACCTACTTAACGGACTTACACCCTGGTGCAAGCTCCCACACATAATCGTGGGTATACCCTCCAAGGAGCCCGAGTGAGTTTGGTCAATGTCAATTCCAGGTACCGTGAAGACTTTCCCCTCCACAGTCACCTTGGGTAAGAATCTAGAGAGATAGGCCACTAAGGTCACCACAAACAACAGTAAAGCCTGGGGGGACAGTCGACAGTCCGATCCACACGCAAGGGCAGGTTATCTAGCCCAAAATCAACTCAAAAGGCTTCCACTCATCATTGTAAGTATACCTCCGAGTGACCCCCGTAATACGTGCAATCTCTACACTGATATCAAAAAAGAAGGGTGAGTAAATCTTCCAACATCAATGCGACCTAGTGCTTGACCCTTGTGTAAGAAGGGCATCCCAGGACAATATGTTGCAAATGGAATTTAACACTCCCTAACTCAAGATACTATTGTGTGTTTTGAACTTTTGGAGAGTGTATCTCTCTTCCTACTCCAAAGCACTAGCCTAGCTAAATGTTGGTGTAAAAGAGCCCTAGAAAAAAGTTACTAGATAAATTTTATGATTATGCAGTGTTATTAAAGTTGTTGTTTACTCAAAGGAAACGGAAGTGAAACTTATGTTGTATGACTCTGACCCAAAAATGCAAGGATGAGAATGAAATGTATCACTTTTCGTTCAATGAATCCTATGTAAGGGAGAGAGAGAAAGTTTTCCAGATCAACTTTGAACTACAATGCAAAATTTTCTTTCAAATGTAAATGCAAGCAATCACTTATCAAATGACAATTCTCTATTGTGTCTTTTCCAATACTTCAACAATCTAAATAATTTTATTTTCAATGTTTTCCAAAACAAAAAGAATTTTTTGAAAGAAAAAGCTTTGTTCACTTTTCAAAAAGGACCCTCACTATGCCAATGAGAGTACAGAAAATCAAAAACCAAATGAGCAAGCAATGATAAACCCAAATCACTCTTTCAATAAAATTAAAAATAAAGAACAAACCAATATAGTCTTTTCAAATGAAAAGAAAAATGACCTTTCAAACAAATCAAATGATAAAGACCAATAAGACTCAACTTTCAACCAATCACTAGTCCTTAACTAATCAAACACACTCAGATTCTGAAGTCAAAGAGAATGGTTTTGCCAAGAAAAGTCAAGAAATGAAAGTCAAGACAAAGATGACAAGAAAAACCTTGAAATCCAAATATAGTTGATACAAGCAATAAATCAATCAATGATCCAAAAGGCTCTTATGAGGCAATTAAACTGATCTGGGTAGTTAAAAATGCCAAAACTCAAATCCAAAAATTTGAACAAAAGAGTTCACAGGCAGGCAATATTACACAGTGCGAGAATCATTGATTCTCGCAGGTGACCCTTGAGCAGAGTGCGAGAACCTCGCACTGAAAACTAAAGGCAGAGTGCGAACTCTACCTATTCTCGCAAGCTGCAATGAAGTACAGTGCGAGAATGTCTGAACATATTCAAAAATTTGGAAAATGAAGTAAAGTTTGAAAAGATCTCTAGATCCAGAGGGTCTATCAGGATATCCTAAAGACTCGAAGATTGATAGGACAAGAGAAAAGTAAAACCAGAGCAAATGGCCACAGAAAAACACTAAAAGCCACAAATAAAATGGGATGTATCCCCAGTTGAGTCACCAATTTTGTTATTGGATAAATCCGTAGGTGCGGACACTAACCGATCTCCCTAGATCCACCTGGATCTAGAACAAAGCAAGACAGAACATGACTCTTTCCCTAGATTCTAACCATTGAATTAACTAGGAGGTAAGAACAAGTTACATACCTTATTATCGCTTCCTATGGTCTTTGTTGCTCCTGCTTTGCTCCAGTGCTCTTGTGCAGCCAAGACCAAGACAGCACAAACCAACCAAAGTGAAGAAAGCACAATCTATTCAACAGTCAATCTATGTATATGATCAAGGAATTATACAATAAAGTGGAAATAGCTTTATGGGAAAGGGACATGTTACTGTATCATATTAATGGAAAGTAAAGATTACAACCTGAGTCTTGATGTCGTAAACTTCCTTTCGATGGCCCTTGGCTCTGACACACACACTTTCTCACTTGCATGAAGAAGATCAACTCCTTTGGATAAACTTGCTAGAGTCTCCAAGCTGTTGTAGATTCAGTCCTTCACACAATTCTTTCATCAATTCTCTAATGAATCTTGCTTCACCTTTTCCATGAGAATTCACTCAATATATAGGAGAGAATGAATTGGTTACTTGGATAAGAATGATCCAAAAATATCAGGGAATCCAGTACTAGGATAACCATTCGAATGCCATCTCATCCTTCTAGAAGATTCCCTTCTAGAAGCTTTGAGAATTCATCTTTTTCCTTGCTTTAGGAAGAGTTCGCACCCTAGCAGTTCAACACAGTGCAGGATTCTCGCACCCTGGATTAAGGCAGCCTGCGAGAATCAAGCATTCTCGTAGGCAAATATACTAGTAGCCTGCGAACCTTCTTCAAAAATGATATTTATGGAAAGAGAAGAAAGTAACTTTTCTCAGGAGAAAGTTCTTATGAAGAGCCTGAGTACACCATCATCAATACATCATCATGATGACCAAAATCATGGGTAACAATAGGATATGAAGCACCAAAAGTCACGTGGTCTCCGATGGGGTAAGTTGGTACATCAACTTCCCGGGGTCGTAACGTTTGCATACGATCTTCGTTTTTGGTGCATAATAGCTCGTTGGAAAGAACTATCTGAGGAATACATAGTTTTTTGTCACACTTTTGTGAAAGCCTATAGTGTCACTATGGCATGCCCAAAAAATGTTGGTTAGGGCCTCAAAACAACCCCGAAAGTTTAGGAACCGAAAAACTAGGAAAAACTACGAAAATGGAAAGTTGTCTTTGAGCCAATGGAATAGGTGGGTGGCCACTGGTACCCACCTAGATCAGCCAACCTGGCTGAATATTAGAATGAAACATCACCATTCTCGAACATCTCACTTTAACATAAATCATAAGGAATTTTTCTATTTGTATTACCATAAATGAGTAGGCTATGTGGTGTTGCAATGGGCTAAACTCAAAATATCCTTGTAGGAACATTTCAATGTGATGCACATGACCAAACCTTACTATGTGATTAACATTTACCTTTGCCACATTGTGATGAACATTTCCCTATGTCACAATGTGTCGAACATTACCCAACAATGATATGTGACAAACATAGCCCAACGTCAAACTGTCATTATCATATCCCAACATCACAATGTGACAAACATAAATTGGTTGTGTTAGGAACATTTCCCAACATTTGAATGTGACGAACATTTCCCAATTTCAGAATGTGTTGAAGATTCACCAACATAAAAAAATGACTATCATATTCAAATGTCGAAATGTGGACAACATTTCCTAACGTCGTAATCTAACGATCATTTCCCAATGTCAGAATGTGTCAAACATTGGCCAATGTCTCAATTTGACTATCATATCTGAATGTCAAAATGTGGTGAACATATTCAAACGTCATAATGTGATGAAAAATCCCCAATGTCACAACATCAAAATGTGGCATACAAAACCATAATTTGCATTGTCACATATAAAACCCAAACTTCACAATGTGATGTATAAAACCCACTGTCAAATTGTGCCAAACATGTCCTAATGTCGCAACGTGATGAACATATCCCAATGTTGCACTATCACTATCATATTTGAACGACACAATGTGGAAAACATAAATAAACTATTTCATGAAAATTTCCCAACGTTGGAATGTGACAAACATTTCCCAACTTTCAGAATGTGTCGAACATTGGCCAACATCACAATGTGACTATCATATTCAAACATTGAAATGTGGCAAACATTTCCTAATGTCATTATCTGACGAACATTTTCCAACAACGGAATGTGTTGAACATTGACCAACATTGTATGTGACTATCATATCCAAACATCGCAATGTGATGAATAGTCCCTGATGTCACAATGTGACATACAAAACACTTCATCGTATTGTGACATACAAAACCAAAACATCACAATGTGATGTACAAAACCCAATGTAACATTGTGACAAACATATCCCTTCAACATTGCAATGTGATGAACACATCCCAATGTCGAAATGTTTTGAATATAGCCCATCATATAATGTAGAAAACCTAATGTAACAATGTGATGTACAAAACCCTTCATCACAACGTGACGTACAAAACCCAACATTTGAATGTGATGAACATAACCTACCTCACAATGTGATGTTAAAAAACCGATGTCGCAATCTAACAAACATAACCTAATGGTGCAATGAGACAAACATCACCTGACATTGACCAATGTCACAATGACATGAACAATACTTGTTATTTCAATCTAGCGATCAAAGCTTGATCAACATTGCAATGCAACATTGCCAAATAAAACCATGGTTAAACATAATCAACATGGTTTATCGTAATAATCTCCACATTATCTAGCAAGGTCAACCATAGTCATCCTTGATTATCCATGGTCATGGTAAACCATAGTCATCCTCGATTAACCATGGTCATGGTCAACCATAGTCAATCATGGTCAAGGTCAACCATGATCAATCATATTTAACCTTGCTCCATGTCAAGTTTAGCCATGATTATGCATAGTCTATAATGGTCAAATTCTACCATAGTCATCGTCATGGTCATATATAGTCATCCATAGTGAAGGGCATGGTCATGGTCAACCATGATCAAAGTCAGCCATAGTCAATTGCAGTCATTGTCAACCATGGTTTTGGCTAGTCATGGTCAACTATGGCCAACCACTATCAACTATGGTTAACCATTGTCATCCATTATCAACCATGGTTTTGGCCAGTTGTGGTCAACTATGGCCAACCACTATCAACTATGGTTAACCATTGTTGTCCATTGTCAACCATGGTCAACCATAGTCAACCTTTGTCATGTTCAACAAAGGTCAACCTTATTCAACCATGTTCCTGGTCTTGGTCGAGGTCATCCATGGACAACTTTGATCAACCATAGTTAACCATATTGTACATCAACCATGGTCATGGTCATGTTTAACCATTGTCAACCATACTAAACCAAAGTCAACCAATTTCTACCATAGTTAACCATGGTCATGGTAATTATCATGGTCAACCATACTTAACCATGGTCATGGTCAACCAAGGTCGACCACATCCCCGTGTTATTGGTCATGGACAACAATGGTCTATGATGATCAACCATGATCATCTATGGTCAAGCATAGTGATGGGCATGGTCATTTTTGGTTAACCATAGTCCCGGTCATGGTTAATTATATTCATGATCAATCATAGTCATGGTCATGGTCAATTGAGACTAACCATGGTCTTTCTCATGGTCAACTATAGTCATCCATGACCATGGTCATGGTCAACCATACTTAACCATAATCAACCATGGCCAATTATACTCTTGGTCAACCATAAACATTTAAATTCAACCATGGTCATGGTCAATGTGGTCATTGTTGATTATTTGGGTTGGTTGTCATTGATGTCAACCCTTGAAGAAAGTCTGGTAGCAATTTTCAGTAGCACAAAGGTTTGGATAATGGACCCAAGTTTGTTTTATGGATATAGATATGATTTTTTATATATTTGCAGGTAAGACTATTCCATATGGATAGTACATGTCATTCCATTTCCGATGGTATGTGGAACGTCAAATAACTCCTCACGGTTAGAGAGTTATGGCCATGCGAAGTTGGAGAAAGGTTTGGGTAATGGACCCAAGTTTGTTTGATGGATAATGGTATGTTTTTTGATATATTTGTAGGTAAGAATATTCTAGATAGATAGTACATGTCATGCCATTTCCATTGGTATGTGGAACACCACATAACTCTTCATGGTTAGAGAGTTATGGTCATGTGAAGTTGGAGAACCCTCATGAGTGATCTAGAAGCCCCAAAAGGTCA
>CBVK0101945287.1:0-12667 GCA_900067695.1 Picea abies
CAAGGCTCTGCTTGGTTGAGGATGCAAACTGCTTGGGCCAAGGTTTATAACGCAAAGTGAGAACCAACTAAAGGTTCAACACTGCAAGCAAGGGGATGAGATATAATCACAATTTAACACCAAAAAATGTCCTTTTTTATATCTTTTAGTATACTTGGTGTGAAAAAGGGGTAAACTTGTGCCAAATAGATGTCTTTTCAAATCCAATTTACGAGTGTGAAAAAGACAAGTTCACTCGGCAATCTTTTCAATTTTTGGTAGTGAGTCAGAAAAGAGCTTAACTAAGACTCATGACCTTTCAAATCCAACTTTAACGAGCGTGAAAGGGACAAATCACTCAGCGATGTTTTCAGTTTTTAGACGACTTGGAAAAGAGCTTAACTGAGACTCATGACCTTTCAAATCCAAATTAACGAGCGTGAAAGGAACAAATCGCTCGACAATCTTTTCTCTTTTTGAATAAGTCGGAAAAGGGATTAACTTGGACTTGTTGGGAGATTTTAGGCGGAAAGTCATGGGGGAGGCCAAGGCTCCCATGCAGACCTTCTTTGGAATGTTGGTATCTTACGAAGAATCAACACAAGCTCGGAAAGACCCAAAGCTCTCAAAGTCGAGGAGGGAAAAGTGCTAATGGAGGTTGTCATCTCCGTGATATATAGGATAATGTCTCTTCTTGGAAAATACATATGTGAAGGAATTGGATACCCCACAAGACCATCCCAATCAAAGGGAACCTCGTCAAGACTTGGAGGGAGAGATATCGGGAAGAGTAAAACTCTCTCTTGTTCAGAAGGTGAAGTAATAGAACTGCTAAGGGCATGGCATAGAATGTATAGAACCAAAACCAGAAGAGCGAGATCAACCAAAAATTGAATTGGAACGACCGCTTCCTTAGACTTATCACTCTCCAAGAGAAGAGTGGGGTCGATCGAATATTGCATCGATATGACCACTTCCTCAACCATTGTTTGAATAAGATGTGAGACAACAAGCTCAAGAGGTGTATCACCCCAAAAAACAGGAGTGTTGTAGGTCGAAGATTGCATCGACACAACTGTTGGTTGAACAAGATGTGAGACAACAAGGTCAAGAGACGCATCACCCCCGAACATAGGAGAGGTTTCAGTCGAAGATTTCATCGACATGACCATGGGTTGAATGGGATGTGAGACAACAAGGTCAAAGGATGCATCAACCCCTGAAGGAAAAGAGGTTTCAGCCAAAGATTTCATCGGCATGATTGTTGTATCAACCAAAGAAGGAACGAAGTGTTGTGAAAACATAGATGCATTAGAACCCAAAGGGACCTAGGTGAGCCCCATGCTTCTGGTATCCTAGCAGTAACAAGACACAAACGAGTAAGGTGACTTCCTTCACAATTCCTGCAAAGTAATCTAGGATTATGTCTGAGACGTCTAGGCTACTTAATCATATGAATGCCCCCATCATGAATTGCAGAGGTTGGTGACATGCTCCCAGCATGACTTGCAGAGGCTAGTAGAAAATCTCGAACATGACTAGCAGAGGTTGGTGATGGATCCCCAACATGACTAGCAGAGGTTGGTGATGAATCCCCAACATGAATAGTAGAGGTTGGTGATGGATGTATAGTGTGACTAGAAGTGACCAGACATGTACCCCTAGTATGACTTGCAACAGTTGGTTGCAGGTCTACAACATGACTCACAGAGGTTGTCGACCAATCTCCAACATGACTAGCAGAGGTTGGTGATATAATGTCAATATGACATGCAGTGACTGGACTTGTGCCTCCATCATGACTTGCAGCGCTTGTTTGCAGGTCTTCAACATGACTTGCAGAGGTTGTCGACCAAACTCCAACATGACTAGTAGAGGTTGGTGATATAACGCCAGTATGACACGCAATGACTGGATTTGTTCCCCCGACATGATTTGCAGCGGCTAGTTGCAGGTCTTCAACATGATTCACAGAGGTTGTCAACCAATCTCCAACATGACTAGTAGTGGTTGGTGATATAATGCTAGTATGACAAGTAGTGACTAGACTTGTGGTGGTGGTGAATTGCGACATTTGAGACCAAGGTCCAAGGAAATATTGGTTTTGAGAAATTGCAGGCCAGGAAGCAGGGATGATTTTAGGGGTTAAATTTCGCTCATGGGCTAATTTTCCATGGTTTTTCCCCAAAAAAGATTCACTATTCTAACAATTATTCACCCAAATTCTATAGGATAAAATTATTTTACCTTAAAAATCACCAAAAGTTTATACAAACTATATAGAATCCTTAAAAATTTGAATATTTTTACAAAAATATCACCAAACATTTATAGTTGGCATGTGAAGGATTACTAAGATTCGCCAAGGTTTCTAAATTTTAAAATAAATTTCCATCCTTAAAATCATCCTTGCCAGGAAGGATCTTGGTTTACACCCGGTCCCTGTCCAATAGGATAGTACCCTCTTCCATAATGATTCATAAAGGGTTGCAAGGGAATCGACACTAAGGAAGCCACTTGTGAAGAGAAAGCAACATGACAAGGGTTACTCATGTGAGGATATATGTTGCCCCCAGGTGAAGGAACTTTGTGAGGGGGTTTTCCCATACTATAAAAATAATTCCCCTTGGATGAAACACTAGAGGGAAGATAGAGGTCCACCATGGGAAAAGTGTTCATAGGAACCGACATAGCAGAAGAAGGATAAGTGGATGGACTGTAACAAGTAGAATGATTTCTTAATTGGGCACTTACTTCTCACATAGTGGATTGGTAGGAAGGAAGATTCCAACCTCCTACCATAAGAAGTGTTTGAAGGATATAACTCCTACCAAACAGAGAGGGATAAGAAGGAAGAATCATGCCCCCAGAACCAAAACTTGTATTCGCATAAGGAGGCAAGACAGAGGATGGAAAGTACGAAGATATATCAAGCATACCATGAGAAAAATGATTAGAGAACCAAGGCGTGGACTGCATATTATAATTTTGCATGCCATAATGCGAAGTGGAAGGATCCATCCCCATGAAATGAGTGGACATCATGGGGGGGTGTAGCAATAAATGAGGGAGAAAAAGGAACTCCACTGTCCATGATAATGAAGACTCAGTATAGATTCTTAAGGCCAACTAGTAATCAAAGAGCATACCAACAAGTCAAATGGCTAATATGCATGGAAATGGGATAAAGTGGTTGAGTGGCCTCCCTCGCTAAAGAAGGTATGCCTCTTTTAGGAGGGACCTGAGACTCCCTACTAAAGTTTGGAGGTAACATAATTAGTTATAAGGGCCCTCGTATCGTAGGCTTAACAACCAGTCGGTCAGATCCCCATGGAGAGGTAATCTTCCATAAAGGTTGTGTGTTGTCTGACCCCTATCTGACCTAGGATACAAGAAGAATAACCCCTACAAGTAACCTATGAGAAACCTAAGTCAAGCAACTAATCAACCATTGTATAACTGATGCATAGGCGAACAGTCGTAAGTCTAGATTACCATATAGGCAGGGTATCAAAGCCTGAAACCTTGAAAGTACCACCTCTCACAGAGGTATGGATAATAGCAAGATCCCCAAATACAAATAAATCCATAGAAATATCCCTAATGCTAGGTTAGTATCCAAGGGTTATCCCTTCGAAAAACTTTGCGCGACCTTGTTCTTAAATCTGGTGTGAGCAGAGCCTCCTGATATTACCAATTATACAATGGATTTCTCAACTCCTTGTCTCAGACACATATGTTGATTTAATTGCCTTGGAGAAGTTTAATCACAAAATCCTAATCCAAGGCACTAAATCCTAGGCTAGTTTGTGCACCCTAAAATAAAATCGTGACTAATAAATTTTAGTTTAAAGAATAAATTTTATTGGTCGTTTTTACTCAAAAAGGTATGGAAATGAAACTCATGGTGTTATGACTCTACATGAAAATAAAAATAGATATAATGCAAAGCCTAACATTAACTTTTCAGTGAATGATATCCTAAATAAAAATAGTGCAATCTTCAATTTTAATTCTACAACTCAGAAGTAAAATTCAATCTTTCACTAAATGTGCTAAGCTAATGATAAAGGTTCAAAGACAAAAGTGCCAACCAATGAAAAATGCCTACTTTTTTGTATTTTCAATATACTAAAAAGAAAATGCATGGACTAATGAGCAACTTTATATATAAATTCTACTGTGTATAAAAAAAATAACTCAAGAAGAACACCAAGCATCCAATAAAACAACCCATATACCAAGGACAAATCAAAAACGGAAAATAAAGAGAAAGACGCTGCCCAAAACTTCAACTCCAAACAGGTTTCCTGTCATCCCAGATAATCTCAACAGACACCAAAGAGACCTAAGAAGGCTCAGTGATCCTCAAAACCTACCCAGCAGTCACTAAACCAAGCAAGAAAGCAAGGGTAAGTGGTATACGCGACTGTTCAAGAGAAAAGGGCATATATACGCCTCTTTCACTGGGACAACAAGCGTGTATATGCGGCTGTCAAGGAAAAAAGGGTGTATATATTTTAAAACGAGGCTAGGCAAGGGTAAAAGGCTGAAAAACTCATACCTAGAGTGAATAGACTCTGTCCAACTGTGATATGACAAGAAATGAAAAGGAAAAAGAGAAATGTAAGAAGAAAAAATACTTCAACCCTTAGAAGGAAGATATATCCCCAGTGGAGTCGCCAATTTTGTTACAAGGGAAAAACTCTCTATGGCCAAGTATAAACCACAACAAACAGGTATGACTGCAGAAATCAACTCAATTCCAACATGTGCTATATAAACTAATGTTCAATATGAGGAAGAAGCCTACCTCAATTCAATCGTTTGATGTCGTTCCACCATTGAGCACTTTGACCCAAAGCTTTACACCTACAAGAAGTTCTCAACAAACAAGCGATGCAAGTATGTAGTGACAATATATATAATGAGTTAGCACATCAGATAGCACAATCCATTAATAAAAATTAAAAACATGCCCATGGATAGTAATCATATATTTGCAAGATATCGATAGGACAGGAAAGGAGTATTTCTATTAATAATTGATCAACAGAAGTATCAACATTACAGACTTCCATGTTGGCATAGTTTGAAACCAAGAACCAAATTTCTTTCCAACTGGGTCTCCACCACTTCAATCCTCCACCAAAGGCAAGCTCATAGCAAAGAGGTAACGAGTTCCTCTCGAAAATAAGGAAAGAGCTTGGGGGCTAAACACTATGTTCAGACTTGAGGGACAAAGGGATGCAGACTCAATATGAAGTAATTNAACTTTTCTCTCAAAGTTGAATTCTTTCTTTGCTCTTTCTATAGCTCGAAATTGTGCTCTTATAGCCTCCAGAATGCAACTGAAGGGCCGATTCAGAACGTTTCCAGTATATGGAAGGCCAAATATCAGATATCTTTTGTCGTGACATGGAAACCCAACCTCATTTTGTATTTTCTATCACAAATCCTGATATACGTGAGTTGTAGTGGAGCAGCAAGTGTATACGCATCTTGCAAAGCAGTTAGGGAGTGTATATGTGGAAAAATATATATTTTTGGCTTTGGATTTGTCAAAAAGAGGTTGATAAGTCTGCATAGGGAAATGGAAAAAGGCCCTCTGTGCAAGATAAAAACGGTGAGGCAAATCTTGTTATAACAGGATCTAAAACTCGAGATCTGTCCTACATCTATGCGCTCCTCCTATTTGGACTTACGATGTCTTCTGAGCCTATTTTCCATCGATGTTCTGGCCATCGATGTTCTTTCCATCAATGAAAATCTCACTCCCAACTATAAACATGCCAACAATATATGGTGTAATACTCTAGCAAAGACAATTTGAGGACAAAACGAAAGTGACAATTGACTTAAAAATCAATTGTCTAAGCTATATATTAATATCAGGACCTCTTTGAACTATTTCAAATTGCTTGAAAAACACAAGTCTTGAAATGAATGCTTCCTTCCGACGATTTCTTTTGGATAAAAAACATAATGGTTCAAAAAGACAGACAAGAAGAAAATTCAATCAAAGCAATCAAAGAAAGAAAACAAAACACACAACAAACCAAATCAGATTTTATTAATGGAATTCAAAATTGGATATGCATAAAAAAACAAAATTGAAATAGAAAAAGCACACTTTCAGAAACAATTTTGGCCAAAGATAAACGTGAGCTTTGGGATCTACTAGCATCCCACTGTAAAATAAAGGAAGAACTAAATCATATAGAATCTCACGTACGAGCAAGTTCTTCTCTTAAGATAGTGATGCATAAGATGTTATTTTGACCAAGCATTATTATTTAAAATAAATGAGACTAAAAGAAAATAGAAAAATCCTTATTAAGATGATGCATTCCTACTCATGGCACCTTGGGTCAGGGTTGAATTTGGGTGAATTGATAGTTCAAATTTACTTATCTCTTTACTTTCCATTTTAAAATTTCTATGATGATAATGTGTTTTTGAAAAAAAATATTCAACGAAAAGCAGAGAGAAAAGGATTAAAGTGTACTTCCCTGACAACATTCATATTATGGTTCTCTTGTTGTACCCACTTGTGTTCAAAACTACATTATTACAAAAAGAAACATTGAGAAATAAAACTAAAGGAAACCTACTCCTAAACCTACTCTAAATACTAAACAAATAAAAATACTAAGTGAAGTCGTATTTCCAGTACAACCGTCAGAGTAACTCCAATCCTGCAATGAAAAAAAATTGAATATTAGTAACAAAAATGGGAGTTTATCGGAATATGAAAAGAATGCATCATACTTACCTTTATAACCATCATTTAAAAACAAATCAAGCATGGACTTACCATTCCCTTCAACATTCTTTCTGTATGAATCCTCCAGCCATTATGTAATATTGTCGTGATATGGGTCATAATGGCATGGAAGAATATAAGTGAGTTTGGAAAACTTGTCAGTATTATGGGGACCTGACATAACCATCAGCCAAGGCCGAAGTGCCCCATCATCTTGACAATTTTCCTTTTGTTCCATATTTTCTCCATCTGAAGGATATAAAAGGAGTGTGTCAAAGTTACCTCCTTGATCTCTAAATAAGGTGAAGATAATATTACCACTCCGTGGAAAATTTTCGAGATATGAATACTCCAACCAATATGCAATCCTATCATAATACATGCAATTATTAACATGGGATTGTTCGAAATAATTCACATACAACAAATATTCCTGATGAGAATAAAGCATTAGCTTATCATGGAAAGAATCTTGTAAAAAGGTCGGATCAAGATTACGAGAACTTATCATGATTTTCGATTGGAAAAGAAGTGTCCCATTCTCTTGAAATTTTTCATTGAGCTCGAATACTTCAATATTAGCTATTTGAGGTGAACTAAATGGAACAACCAACATTTTTGAATAATAATCATTGGTAATAGTATTTGGTTGATTATACTTTTCAACCTCAAATAATTGATCATGGAAAAATTTAGATCCTTCTTTAAACAAAAATTGAGATGAATCAATGGAAGATGCAATTTGAGACTCTTTCAAATCATTTCTTGATTTATCCATAGAAAATTGATGAGAAAAATAATTAATATGTTCATGGGCAGAATTATTGTCCTCTTTATCTTCTATTCAGTAATCTCTATTAATTTGTACCTGATTATATACTGCATAATTCATTCCAGAGTGATCTGGAACACATGATTGCATAACATGATGATCAAAAATATCAAGGTACAAGGAATAATATGTATAAGATCTGAGGAGACAAAAATCATCTCTTGAAATGATTGGAATATGTGTTTTGAATTGTGGTTTTGTTCCCTCTCCTTGTATAAACTGATCAACCCCCATCATATGCTCTTTTAAAGAACATGAAATGTTTTCAAAGACCAAATATTTTTTATCATAAAAGGGTGAATGTGAGATAAATTTACTAGAATTAGATGATTCAATGTTAGTTTGAATAATGATGTCATCTCCCACTAATTTATCTTGGAGTTGTTCAAATGAGTGAGGGGAAGTTTTATTGACAACAAGATCACCAACTTCACATTCCATCTCTTTTACTTCAGAAACAGTTATAATACCTTGGAAAGTTTGACCATTTTCTCCTTTTAAATTCAAGGTTCCTTTCTCAATAGAAGAAGACATTGTTGACAAATAAATATCATAAGTGGAAAGTACATCTTGTAAAATGGCATTCTGCTCATGATCTACCAAAATGAAGGAAGTTGACAAAAAATGTGGTTCTTTAATGACTTCAAGATCATCATGAAATTTTAAACCATCTTGAGATTGAGTATTAGTGCTCAATTCAGATTGGTTAACCACTAATCGATCTTGCTTGTCTGAGAGAGAAATGAGATATTAAAACCATTCATCAATAAGAGGCATTTCTTTCAGATCGAATCTAGTACAAACATGTATGAACCTAATTGCAAAATCCTTGAATGATTCATCATTTTCTTTCCTTAAGCAACTTAATTTTTCACCTAATTCATCATAATCATAATTGATAAAATATGATAAAAACTCAATTACAAACTCAGACCAAGAATGGATAGAATTAGCTTGAAAGGATTCAAACCAATGTTTAACCCAGCCTCAAAAAGTGAGGGAAAACAACCTACATATGAGATTGAGATCAATGATCTTATTCTTTAAGAACTTATAACAAAATTTAAAGATATGGTCTACTGCAGATGTGTTCCCTTCACCATCAAAGGTGAGTTCTGAAAAGAGATCAATTGTCTTTCTGGGAATAACTGGTAATGAGATATTGAAAGTGTGTTCCAACACAGTAATTTGGGCAGGAGCCATGAAAAATTAAGAAATTGAAGAAATTGACTCCAAATAGTTAGCTTGTCATCTAACCTACCTTTTAGTGCATTATAAGATGACATAGAAGAAGAATTTATAAATCTAGAATTATGATAGGTTGAGGGGTGAAACATTTAATCATTAAATTTACTTCATCACTCCTTCTAGCACAATTTGTTGACGGACGTTTACGACACACCATCAACTGGAAGGGAATAGTCTAGTCTGAGTTTGTCTAAATAACCCAAGCCATTTGGAATAACTACCCCTAATGGGTTTAACGACTTCGATAGCCGATAAAGGGATCTAATCTAAACTATGAAAATAAAATAAATAATAATAATGAAGAACTAATATATACATTCACTATTCTCACTTTTATATACAACATATACAAATAAACAAGTGCAAGATTTATGAGAAACCTTGTAAACTAAGATTGTACAAGAGAACCAAATCTTAGGAAAATTTAAATAAATTTAGAACATACTACTAATCTAATTTTAACCTTGAAACTAAAAAAACAAAATAAATGAATGTAAATAATAATGTTTTAACTTAAATAAACAAAGTATTTAAGCTTAAATGTTAATTTACATTCACAAAATATAAATCAAAACAAAAAGAAAATCATTAACCTATAACTGGGGAGTATTTAAAGAGAACTTTTGGTTGTGCCTTCTTGTATAATGTTGCTCCAACAACCTATATGTTACAAGAAATCTATAGCAGAAGGTTGTATAATTCTAAGATTGTGACAGTGTCAGGATAAAAATCACTTTGACTGACAATTTAAATCTTATTTAAAATGAAGAAAGAACAACTTTCAAATCATGACCCTTTGTGAAGATATAATAGATTAATGGACAATAAGAAAAACCTCAATTGAACAATCATATCTTTACAAATCTGAATTACATGAATAAACTCAATATAATACAAGATTTGTATCAAAATAATACAATCACCAAGATCAAGATAATTAGGATAATAGACTGTTAAAGATTGAAAAAATTAATACATAAATAATATCAATTAATCATGTATTGATAAAATAGACTAAAGCTAATTTAAATCAATGCATAATCAATTACTTAAAGAATATGAAGATTTTATAATGAAAACAAAAACATTTTACTCACAGGACAAAATCCATTAAGGAATCTGGAATTTTGTATTCTTCTTCGAAAATACTGGTCCATTCTCCAAAAATTCCAACCATCTGTTATTCCATTTGAAAAGAAAAAGTTTACAAAATAAATAATATACAAAAAATAAAGGATAAAAATCCTCCTCTGAACTTCTTGGGTCTCCCAGGCTTTGAACTTTCTCATATATTTATGTAATGAATGAACAGTCTGGGCGTCACTAATAATTTTCGCCAACTAAAATTTCCCTCGTAAAGAAAAAAATCTATCTCTCAAATTGCGCATTTGTTTGGGAAAGATCTCGAGAGTAAGCTAAATGGGTCCATTCTACAGATGGGTTTTCAACCATTTCTTCAAATTCCTCACGGTTTGGCTGCAATCAGTCCCGCAAAAATGTTTGTTTGTTCTTGAACGCATTTCCAAATCTTATCTATTATTACTCATAAATTATTTTCAACAAACCAATGCTATTTTTGGATCAATTATCTTTAACGTATTTAGATAATAAAATCAAGCTATGATCAAATCCATATCAAATAGCTTATAATAGAAACATGTGAAACAAAAAGATACCAAATTAATAACCTAAAAATTGTGAATAAAACAAAATCAAGAACAATAAAATTAAAATGAATTTAAACTAACTATAAGTTGTAAACAAGTATTGTTTATATTTTCCTTTCAAATATGATCTTAAAATTCTAGAAGCTTCAAGTTGATGGAGAGGAAAAAAATATTATTTTTGGGTTTCCACAAAATCAAACAAATGATAGATAATTTTTTTATTATTTATTTTTTATTTTTTGAAATGAGATGCAAAATGAAAAAATAATTTAATTAATTAAACCCACCAAATGATTTTGTGAAAATGAGAAACCAACCAATATATTATTTGATGACATATTGAACCCATTATTCAGAATAATCAAACTTGCTAATGATCAAAAGACGAAAACATAATCATAATTTAAATGAAAGTAAGAAGTTGATAAAAATTAATGTTTTCGTTTAAATAATTAAGATTTCTATGTTCGTCTCTCCTTCATTCAAATTTTATCAAATGTGAAAAAATGTCATAGAAAAGATGTGTCGCGATAAGATTTCTTCCTATAAAATCATTGTTATTAATCCATGTCTTCAACTAATCCATTCTCATAGAAGATAAATTCAATAAGAAAGAGGTAATAACAAAGTCCCAAATTATGAAGCTCGTCCATCAACATCAAAACTCTGTAGAAAACAAAACGAAATGGAATTTGAATTTCATGAAATTCAAACCAAACAAAAGAAAAGAATATAAACTCAAACCAACCTCAAAACAAATCAAACCAATACCACTCCAATCAAGTCGAAGGGAAACAAACGAAGAATCCAAATAAAATTTAGAGGGACGCTATATTTTGATTAAAGAAAAATAAGGGGGTTATTGTGGGCAACCAATAGGACAAAGAAATGGCATCTTTGGATAAGAATGAGGCTTGGGATCTAGTGTAGTTTATGACTGGAAGAAATCCTATTGGTAGCAAATGGGTATTTAAAAACAAGTTGAATGCAGAAGGAAAAGTGGAGAAATACAAAGCTCGATTAGTAGCAAAGGGTTATTCTGAGGTTAAGGGAATTGATCTTGGTGATATTTTTTCTCATGTTTCCAACTTAACCTCTATAAGATTTATGTTTCTTTTTGTTGTTGTATAAATCTATATGAAGCAACCAGAAGGTTATGCTATGAAGGGAAAAGAGCCAGTATGCAAGCGGAAAAAGGTCCCTGTATAGTATAAAACAATCACCAAGGATGTGGTATCAAATATTTGATATTATATGCTGGGACTTCTCTTCACAAGAAGCAAATAGGATCATTGTTTCTATTTTAAATTACTTGGTGATCATTTGATTTATTTGGTCTTTTATGTGGATGACATGTTGCTGATAGGAAACAACAAGGAGATTATCCACAATGTGAAAATTCAATTTTCCTCTAAATTTGACATGAAGGATCTCGGTGCTTCAAATTCATTTTTGGCATGGCAATTAAAATAGATTGGAAAAAGAGGAAACTCTGGTTAAATCAAATAAAATACGTCGAGACAATATTGCAAAGGTTTAATATGCAGGAATGTAAACCAGTCAAGGTTCATATTCATGTTGGTGTAAAGTTATATATGGATCAGTGTCCCAAGACACATGAAGAGGAGGAGGAAATGTCTTGTGCTCCATATACGAGTGTACTAGGCAGTTTGATGTATGCAATGGTCTGTACTAAACTGGACATTGCACATGCAGTGGGAGTTTTTAGTAGGTATATGTCAAAACCAAAGAATGAGCATTGGACAACAGTAAAAAGTGTTTTTAGGTATTTGTGTGGCACAACTAGCTATGGACTGTGCTACCAAGGAAGATTGGAATTGGACAGAGTGGTGGATATACATGGTTTTGTGGATTCATACTGGGCTAGAGATCTGGATTGTAGGAGATATACAAGTGGGTATGTGTTTAACCTGTTTGGAGGAGCAATAAGTTGGATGAGAAAACGACAAGTTGTAGTGGCACTTTCAGCTACAAAAGTTGAATACATGGCAGCCACTCATGCAAGTAAGGAAGCAGTATGGTTACAAATATTGTGTTCAGGTATTGGGTTGGTACAACAAGTTGTAAGGATAGATTGTAACAGTTAGATTGCAATTTTTCTGGCGAAGAACTCCATTATTATTCAAAGAAAAAACATATTGATATTCAATATCA
>CBVK0101945290.1:0-11928 GCA_900067695.1 Picea abies
CCGGTTTGGTCATAAACCGGCCGACCGGTTCGGTTTATTGACCGGTTCGAACCGGTCGACCATCAAACCGGTCAAACCGGCCGGTCCCGGTTCCGGTTAGACCGGTTTTTAAAACTATGCAAGTTCCACCTTGCTTGCACCTTGGACGATGACATATGGCCTTGGGAGGCCCTCCTTCATCCTTTGGAGGATTGACGTCACCACAAGTGTGACCTTATGATGGCTTATTTGCATGATTTATCATTTGTAGAGGCTATTTGAGGGATCGACCCCACGTGTAGCATGGATTATTATTGTTTTACACCTATTATGGATTATAGCGCTTGGTTACCTCCTATAAAAAAGGAGGGAGCGCTCAACTCATTTTTTCATCAACAAAACTCCTCACACTTGTGAGGTAGCTCTCTAAAAAAAGTTTGCTCTATCCTTCTTGTTTTCTTGGAGTCTCTTATGCACACTGTTGGAGGGAATTTTGGATGGATGTTTCTCTTGTTGATGGTGAAGTCTACATGAATTAGGGTTTCCTCATGCTAATGCGCCTTGTTTGTAAGTGTTTACTTTGAATGCATGATGTATTTTGTACATCTTGGTAATTTGCTCTATTGGAGTGGTAATTTTGCATGTTATCTTGATGTTCTCTTGAATCTTGAAACCCTAAGAGGAAGGATTAAGAGTGGTTATCCCCTTCCCTTGTTGTTTTTCACCTTGACTTGTTGAAACATTTAAGATTTTCCCTAAGGGTTAGGAGTGGCTATCCCCTTAAGGTTTATCTTAGCTAGGGTTGGTTCTAGGGGTTAGGAGTGGCTGTCCCCCTAGGGGCAAGACCTAGTTCAGTTCAACTAATTTGCTAGATGCATTAGAGAAAGTGGGATGACACCTACGGTTTATGAGTGAATAAACCTTAGTGGTCTTCCTTTGAGATTTGACCTAGTTCTATGAGTGGATAGCTTTGGGGTTCAAATCTTCACCTTCTCTCTTGCTTGGCCTCTTTGAAAGCATTACTTTGATTCATTTTCCCTAGGAAAGTAGATGGCACTAGTCTTTATGCTTGTGATGCTTTATACTCTCAACAACTCTCAAAACCCTCACTTAATCTAGCTTTATGACATCATTGGCATGCTAATTGTACCTTAATGCTTTGAATAATCATTGGATAACTTGCTGCTGTCATAAAGTGAATGCTACAGCCATTAGGGCTGCTATTTATTGCGGCAAACTTACTTAATATTGTGGCAAAACTTGCTCAGAAATCTTGTTTAGCAATTGGATATTGTGCTAGTTGTTGAAGGCTAAATTTTGAGATATAATTGCTAATTTTCTGGGCTGATTTAGTCATTGCTATTGCAAATTACTTATTGCTGTTATAGACTAGTTTACTGTTGCAATTTTACACAACAATTAGTTTTACTTGTTGTCAAGTGTCTAAAGGTGAATGGTATGCAATATAACTTGGTAATCGATGATTTTATGCTTTGAAAAGTTTCTTGTCTCGCACAGGTTTCCCAATTACCTTGAACAACCAATTTCACCCTTCATCCTTGCTAGAGCTAGCTTAACTTATCAAGTGATTAAGATAAGGGGGTTATAGACTTGCCCTAGCTTGCTATAACATCCCTTGAGGTCACTAGGGAAGCCTCCCTTGTGTTGGACCTCTTTCCTTCACTAAACGAGGGAAGTATTTGCTTAGGTGACAGTGGTAGATACTTCTAATTACACAAGATTGGCATCTTGTGGAAGGCTTTACACAAGTACAAATCTTGTGATAACATGACTGATCGGAGGGGGCCTCTAGTTTCATCTCTTGGAAGTGTAGGTTGTAGATGCTCATGGAACAACTTGATTTTTGTGGCGTAGTGAAGGGTACAATAACTTCTCCCATTGATCCTCAACAATTACTTTTGTATGAGAAGAAGGTTTCCAAGGTCTACAGGATGATTTTGGACTCCGTGTGTTGGCTTTTGGTTTCTCCAAAAGTGTTTTCACTTAGCTAGGGGAGTGTTTAATGTGATGTGGAGGGCTTGTGATCCCCTAGCCCCTTTGTTGTATTTTGGTTGACTTACATTTGGAGAGCCAAGTGTGTGTATGCTTACCTTGGGATCAATACTAGGGAGGTACACTTTTTGATGTGGTAGTTGGCACCAATGTTGCACTTATCGTTATCGGGAATTTATCGCCGAGGGTCCAAAATTGAAATTATCGGCAATATCGAGGAAAATATCCGAAAATATTGGGAAACTTTAAAAAATACAAAATTAATCATTGTCACATAAATATGGAAATAAAACTGCAATATAAGATGTATAAGATGTCAAGTGGTCCATCAAACATCGATACTGAAATATGATAATTCCTTATACGATAATACAAAATAACATCAAAACAAAAATAAATGTATCTCATGAGATGATCATCATGAGGCATCTAGATATTCGGACTCGGATTGACTTAGATCGATCTGATTTCAATGGCTTGGTTTACTAAAAAATACATAAAATATTTTAAGAAAAAAATTATATTTTAAAGATTTCAAACCATGATTCCAAAAAATTATTGAAATTTTGAAAGAAAGCATTATGAATAAATGAGCAAGAACATTTAAACGACAAGCAATGTTCCACCATTGCTTATATTAGGATCCTCTTCATTAGTATCACCCTTTGCCTCTTGTCTAACCTTTGCCTCTACCTCGATCCTCTATGGACATCGGTCCACACCACCCTATTTTAATGAAACTGCCTAATCCATGTAGAACAAGGATAGCATAAACTCATAGACAACAGTGAATTTCAGGTCTAACTAGCTGACTGAAAAACACACATTTTATGCAATATTCATTAACAAAAAAAATATTTAGGACAACCACACAAAAGATATCAAAACATGTATCTGGAAACCCCACTCCTCTGGGGAAAAATCTTATTACATATGTCTCAACCAAAGATACATACAGAGAACATCACAATGTTTATGATTTGGGGGTCTATACATGCTGTACGGCTCTGTACAATCGCAAGTTATTTGCTGGGCGGCTGCACAACAATATGAAACCTTTGTTGTAGCTTGGGCTCCCCTTTGTTTGCCTTGCTGGGCTGTTACAATGCTTATCAACTGCTGTTAAGACACATACAAGACCCTCTGACCCTACTCCATCAACTTGTACCGGTCGTACAGTCTGCTTGGTACTTGGTACGATTTCTGGATGACTTGTCTTCTATTTTGCAGCTTGTATCTTCTCTTACCACTGTTGATTCTTTACACCTAGAGAGTTTATGGATCCTTACTTGGCCTCCTTTCCTTACACACTAAAACTCAACTTGGTTTTCTCTTGATCCTACTTGACCCTCCTTTCTTTACTCACACGAACCAGCTTGGTCTTCTCCTCACCCTGCTCGACCTTCCTTAGCTGGTTCGACTCAACCAAATGCTAGCTCTTTCTAGAAGAGCCACTCTTGCTCAGATGACTGTCTTCTCTTGAGATTATCCCCGAGGCCCTAGCTCGACCTCCTTTGGCATGCTCGACTTAGCTGGCTATCTTGATCACTCTCATAACTCCTTCTCAAGCTCAGATGATGAGTCTCTCTTGTGATGATAAGAAATGAGGCATTCTTGGTCTTTTAAGAACCCTAGCCATTCTCTCACTCAATCCTAGCCCTTAGATCTTCATCTCAAGATCTAGATCTGACAGTGGTGACTTAATCTCATGTTGACTTAAGTGATCCCCACCATGACTAAGTTGTCTAGACATCATGGGGGCCTCTTCCACACTACTAGACACCCCTAGTGTGGAAGTACCTGCCCGAGCTACATAATCTAACAATCCAAGCCTTAATATGGTAGAAAAAGTTTAACATGCTTAATCAATGATTTTGGTTTGCATGAAGGGTACATTTTTGCTAAGGCCATCTCAAAAGAGTTCAACAATCAATACCACCAACATCAAGGTACATAACGGGCTTGGTTCTCTTGATTAAATGCCAATACCATACCCTCATACGTGATAGAATCCAACGAAAATGTTGCAATCATACCATTCCTGAAATCCTGAAAACTCTAAGTCTACTGAATTTTGAATGGGATATGAAAATTGAAATTCTACTTTCTCCATATGAAGTCTGATGAGGTTGGAACCACTCTCAAACTGTTAAAAAATCCGATCTCAAACACTTAGTCAATAATAGATTTCAACCTCCTATAATTATTCACCAATAAAACAATGGAACCACATGCATTTTACTGGAACTATGAGCAGAAATATAAGTGACTAAGCAATCTGAAAATATAGCAGCGGAAATAACAAGAACAGTAGACAAAATCACCATATTCGACACAAGGAATTTCTGGGCAATGCCCCTGGAAAAACCCACAAGGGGAAAACCAGTCACGGAGATTTTCTTCTTATTGAGCTCATAGGAAAAATTCTGATTTTACAACAGCAGCATAATCAACATTACACAACAACTTATCTCTCTAAATCTGCATAAAACACCTTGATTTCCGTGCCCAAACTAGCTGTCTCAATTTCTGTACAATTGTATGGTCCTGTACACCAAAAATACAGCAGTACGGTCCTGTACAATAGAAATACAATAGTATGGCCCTTGAACTTTGTGCCCAGATTTGAGTGTATGGTACAATCAGTTGTATGGATTCCACCCAGCAGAACACCTTGGAAATCGTGCCAAACATTAACAGAAAGGCTGCCTCGATTTCTGTGCTTTAACTCAGCTGTACGGACAACAATAAATGCTGTATGGCCCACCTTCAGCTGCTGTACTGTATAGGGCTGTATTAAATGCTGAAAATCTCCTTGGGATGTGTGCCAATTCCCTCTTGCTGCTGCTCTATTTTCCTAATCTCAACCTCTCTTGGAAAGTGTGCCTCTTCAACTTCCCTTCAAGCTCTCTTCAAAAGTGCACCCCCCTCTTCTCTCTCAAGCTCCTTTTATGCATCTTTAATGTGTAACTATCCTAACCCTTGGTCTTCCAAAGAGACGAACGGTCAAGATTAGATCTTTCCCTCTTGAGATCAACGGTCACGACTTAATCGTCTGTTGAGTTCACTTAAATCACTTAAGTGACCCAAAAGTCATAAAGTCACTCTTACCCATTAAATAATAAAAGACTCAACTTGACTTTATAAAATCACTTTATAAAGTCACTTTATAAAATCACTTTATAAACTTAGTTTATAAAGTCACTTAAGAGAGAAATATGTTCGGTCTCTTCTACATGCTGAGCGTCGACAATGTAGAAGTACCTCCGAGCTACAAAATCTAACACAATCATCCTGAAACAATTAATGGTAATGTTAAAAATTTAAGTAAAAGGATAAAAAGTAAAGATAAATGTGTCCATTAAAAATTACTGTTAATTGGCGTCCGAGTTTGAAAACACTGGTTCAATCCCCTAACTCACTTTTGCAAAATGAGGGTTAAAAGACCAAAAATTTTATTATAAGGTGATATTCATGTAGCAAGGCGATAATTTCAAAATATCTTGATTTGAAATTACCACGATAAATACATGCGATTTTATCGCCGAGTTGGGTTTTGGCAATAATATCACGATAATTCCAATATTATCGCGATACATGCAACATTGGTTGGCACACATATGGTGATTTGACATCTTCTACAAGGGCAATCGTTTTGAGAAGGATGGGCGCTTGGAACATGTGGATTGACAACCTTGGAGGAGGGCGTTATGTACTTAGACGTTGGGCATAGAGCCCTAGGAGCATTGGAGCCACCTGACACATATGTTGAGGAGGAATGCCTGAGTTGAGGAGCCATTGTTGTAGGATGCATCATCTTGTTTAGAGGAGTCCTTGACATGTGGACGGACACCCAGACTTGGGGGTGCACCACCTTGTGGGTTGAACAAACCCTATTTAGTATTATGCCATGTAGCATTCATGCTTAGTGTAGCGCTCAACTTGGAGCTTTGTTGTTGACTTAGCCTAGGGTTTACTTGTGGATTTATTTCATTTTTTATTGTTGACCACCTCGCCTATTCTATATATAAAGAAAGAAGAGTTTCTTTGAAATCAATCGCTCTTAGAGAGCATGCCTTAGAAATGTGATAGTTGGTGTGATGTATTGGAGGATATTGGAATAACGATTATTTACCTCTTGTAGCAATGATATTGCTTGTGAGAAGCATGCATTAGGGTTTCTTGGCTTGTGAGATGCAAGTGAAGAGTGCATGAAGCTTGTGTGATGCAAGTGCATGGGGTTGGACAATTGGTGTGATGCTAGCTTGTTGTTAAGCTCCTTGGAGAGGCTTTTGTAGCTTGGTGGGATGCCTCTCTAGGCCTTGTTATTGTTAGTTAGGGTTTACAGTGATTGTGGATGCCTTAGCTAGAGTTTGGGAAGCTTTGGAGGAGTCCTTGCTTGGGATGAGCTAAAAGGACTTGTTGTACCAACTTGGAATGAGCTAAAAGGACTTGTACCAACTTGGAATGAGCTGATGTATTGTACTCTATTTGCATTATTGTGATAATAAAGAGTTGTACCATTACTATCCTAAATTCTCTTATTGCAGATTTGATTTTTGGATCTGGCTTTCACATGTTTTGAGCAAGTTTCATGGTTGTTTTCATATGCTGATTTATTGGGATAGCAAGGTTGAAATATGGAGTGATTTGGAATCCATGAGGTGAAACTTCAGATTTGAAATGGGCCATTATATTTCTGTTGTTAATGAATATAATTTTCAGATATCATACTTGATTAGATCATGCCCTAAGGGCTGTTGCATTGATCTAGTGTTGAAGTGCTTTGTGGTGTTTAGCTACTTGAACTTGCTTGGACTAGTGGTGGACAAGTTTGATATATTTGCGGGTGTATTTCTCTATATTCAGTTCAGCCCTAGGGCTGAAAGTTCTATGTGCTAAATCCATGACCTCATTGAAGTGAGGTGGAAATTTTGGGTTGGGTAGATTTTTGAAAGTTCTACATCATGAATGACTACTTAATTCTTTACATAGAAGGAAAATTAACCAAGGAGATGTTCAAGGTGTTCACTGTTCTTTGTCAGAGTGTCAACATTTCTAGGAAGATGATTATGAAGAACAAGCTATACCGAGTACAAATGAGCGATTCAAACATCATGACAAGCTACCTCTTGAAGATCATTGAGCTTATAGATCAACTCTTTACCATTGGTGTGAAGATAATCAATGAGGAATTAGTGCCTATTGCATCAAATGGCTTCTCTCATGTGTTGTGGGAAGCTTTTGATCAAGGTGTTTGTGCTTGTGCAACCCTCCCAACTTATGAGCAACTTTGGGACATCTTTATCCAAGAAACAAGGTGAGAATTAGGTTTAGCTCGAAAAGACGAGGCCCAAGACCTTGATTTGATTGGGAAGAAAAAGAAATTTGCAAAGGGTAAGGAGGAGGAAAGCATCATTTTTTGACTTTGGTGCTAAGAAGAAGAGTTAAGTGACTTGTTACAAGTGTCCAAGAAAGGGTACTAGGCTAATGAATGTTCAGATTATAAAATATGAGGAAAAAGGAATGGTAATGGGTCATGTTCCATTCTCTCATGAGAAGAAGGGGCTAAAGGCCTAGAGGTTGATGCAATTGCTATATGTATGCTATGTAAAAAATGATAAAGGCCACCTATAAAAGCCACAAGCCAACTTGAGCTCTACTCCCTCTAATGGTAATCCCCCCCCTTGTCCTGATGCATCGAATGCACACTTATAACATGACTTTAACCCAGTAAGAAAATGAAAGAATAAAAGCTTGAAACTTGTAAAGGGGCTTGCAAAATAAAGAATGGGTATCAAAATGCAATTAAGGGGTTCAAAAAGAAAAAAGTACCAAGGAAAGGGTATCTCAAGCAACAAGCGCTCCCTCTGCAGAGACACTCATAGAAATGGATTTAATGACACATAAGCCATGAAGCAAGCCCAAATTCATACTGCTATTACACTTACTCTTGAAGGGTTTCTTTCTTTCATTGTTTCCCTTGGGACCTATCCCTCTGCATGGATCTTTTATTTCATTGTCTTGGTTGGCACACCTAATAGGGTTGGATGAAGGCCCTCCCATATTCAAACTTGCCAACTCACATGAGGTCCCGGGCCAGTGTGATGCTTGAAGGGGATACTGAGGTGAATTGTTTACATGGATTATATCTTAAGTAACGACTTACTTTGCATGACTTAAGGACTAATCTCTCTTATGAACATTGGTTTACCTTGTCTTATATTCTGTTTTGATTTGGATGGCCCTGACATGGAGGGACGTTCTAGGCCTTTTCCCATGACATTGTGCCCTTATTGCAGGACTTTGGCATGTGTGATAAAGAGTAGTGAGTCATCCAATGACTTTCCACCTTTCAACATGAGCTCACATCTTCAGAACCTTAGACGATGGACAAATGGACTTGGTTTTAGCAGATTTGGTCTTGATGGTACACAAATGGGCTGAAAGCCCACATATTGGGCAGTGTATCCCCAGGGCTTATTATTCATTGGATGGAGCACGTTGCAGTAGTTGACAGTCAGACACCAAGGAGAGACGAGATGCAACTTCCTCCACCTTGGACATAGTACCCTAGACCCTTGATGTTGGCCTCCTTCTGACGATGATGTCACCTTCTAGGGTTTTATGATGATGGGGTTTGATGTTACTTGGGGTACCACTGATGATTTAGCAAGACCAATGAGGACGAGATGCACCCTTTGCCATCACTAGATGCTGCCACGTGGCCTTGGGAGGCTTGACGTCACCACACGTGTGGCATTTATGATGCTTTATTAGCATTTTTAGCATTTGTAGAGGTTACTTGAGGGGTCAGCCCCACTTATTAATGTTATTTCACTTGATTTGTGGACAAAGTGCTAGGTTTTGCCTCATATAATGAGGCTTGCGCTAACATTCATTTTTAGTATCACTTTTCCTCACTCATTAGGGGGTAACACTTTTGAAATTTTTTCTATTTCAGCCTCTTTGGCTCTTTCTCTCTCATGCGCTAGCCTTGTGGAGGATTTTTGTGGATGTTCTTGATCTCTTGGATGGATAATTTCTGCAATTAGGGTTTGATGCTCTTGATTCTTGGAAGAAGTGAGTAATTTCTACAATTTAATGTCTCTTGTTAATGCTAAAAGTTAAATTACTATCTTGTTGCAAGTATTATTTGTCTTGTTGAAACCCTAAGAGGGAAACATAAGTGCTTCTTTCCCTCACAAAGTTTTTATTGTCCAAGTTTGTGAAGCATTCTTGCTAGGGTTAAAAGCCCAAGGCCCAAAAGTGCTTGCACTTTAGAGTTTTAACCCTAGTCTTTGATCCTTGACCTAAGTGAAGTTAGGAGAAGGGAAAAACGACACCTAGGGCCCAAAAGTGCTTGCACCCTAGGTACCTTCTTCCTAAAAGGCTAGAACCAAAGCCCCAAAAGTGCTTGCACCTTAGGGTTTAAACTTTGCCTTTCTTATTTCATTTAGATCAATCTTCAAGCTAATGCATTTGAGACTCCATAAGCCCTAGAGGACAACAACACTAATCTAGAAGTGTTCTTGTGGTTAAAGACTAAAGTAGATATTTAAATTAATATTTTCACTCTCTCAAACAATTTACTAACTTTCCTAACCCTAACCCTAGCAAACTACTACTATTTATTGCTGCTGTTATAAAAGTTTGCTACAGCCACTTAAAAGTGAAAACTACCTTAATTTGCTGCACACACTCATTTGTAAGTGGCTTAAACTCTAAGAAAATACTTCTAGCAATTGGATAATTTTATGCTTGGTCAATGTTTACTTTTCATGGTCATTGTTTACTGCTGTAATTTGCAACAGCCATAGCATTTAATGATTGTCTAGTGTCTAAAGGGTCATTGTTGCATTCTATAACTTGGTAATTGCCTATATATGCTGCACATTGTTTATTATCTTGTACAGGTACAAAAATTACCTCATTATCTTCTATCCCTCTCCTAGACCTAGACCTAACTAACAGGTGACCAAGATAGGGGGTTGTAGGCTTGACTAATCTTGCTATTTGATCCCTCGAGGTCACCAAGGAAGCGCCTCCGTTGTGGTGGACCTCTTCCATCACTAAAACGAGGGAAGTCTCTACTTAGGCGACAGTGGTAGATTCTTCCATAGTTACACAAGATTTGGGATCTTGTGGAGGGCTTTGCACAAGTATAAATCCTATGGTAACAGACTTTATACTTTAAGTTGTGGAAAAGCTTCTTAGCTGCTTGAGAAATGACATCAGCCTTGGAGGAAAGAAGAAAGAAAGAAAGCAATTATATTAATGCCCTCAAATGACCAAAATAGGTCAGTGGGTCTCAACAATACAACAAGCTGCAATGGCGGTGTGGGAGTGCCTATTTCCTTTTGAAAAAATCTAGAATCTAGATAAAGGGACCAGAACAAACTAACAATGAAAAGGTTTAAAAACAATTAGGTAAGCCCTAGACAAGTAGAGACTGGTCCTGTGTGAGAGGAAAAGAAGATAAGGACAAATATTCCTGTAGCAGAGAGAGTTGGTTGGATCATGTGCAGAAGGCCTAATTCAAAGGATTCCAAATTGCACCAGAATCGGAGGAAGAGCCTGCTGTCCTGCCAATCACCATGTAAGTACCAATGCTGAGCCTGATGATGTCATCTGGAGAATGGCCTGGACAAAGAGGCTCAAGCTGGTCTATCCTGGGGGAAAGCTGGGTCCTCCTTGCTGAAGCTTTCCGAACATCCAAGGTCACTGGGTCCCTAGTGGAGAGAAGCCTGGTGGTGGGCATCTGTGTACAAGGTCTTTGGAGCTATGTGATTGACACTTAGAATTGCGTAGGATATCCCCCGCAGAGCCACATACTCATAGTTCTTGGGGCACTTTATAGGAATAGGCATAGGGAGAATTATGTTCATTTTCAGTATATGTCCATCACTCAGTGACACATTCTATCCCTTCACCATATACATATTGATATATATTTTAAACATTTTACTTTTGTATTTGACTTCAAGGTGCCTTATGCATTAGGCACACCCTTGGTGCAACATATATGATTATTTAGAAATCCCAGTAAATGCTTTTTGGCCCATTGTGGACATTAATATAATCAAATACTCTCTTTCTTTCTCTTTTTCTCAAGAGAAGGATTTAGGAACATTGAATGCAACACAAATGAATCGAGTGTACCTCGAGTAACACACTATAGATCACACATATCTACAAACAGTGCATCTGTTGTACATTTTGAAAATGTGAAACAACATCAATATATAACTTTCAGACAGTGAATCTGAGATAATTGAATTGGGATGAAACTATGAGGAGCATATTGGACCAATTGCCATTAACTTATAATGGAAGAGATGGTGTTATTCAATAAGAAATTGAAAACTGTATGGTGCTCTTGTTTTTTATGTTTACCAATAGAGTTATATCTTGAATGTTGTAATGTCTGATTCACTAAAGATTTTCACTCTTGTCTGCCTTAATAGAAAATTCAACATGTCATCAAATAAGAACTTTTACACTCTGAATCTGAGAAACGTGAATTGAGCTTTAGAAGATAGGAAAACATAAAAGTATTCTATGTTCAATTACCATGAATTTGTAAGGTTATATAAAAAATAGATAGTTAATTGGTGAACTAGTTACATAAGGAAATGCATTGGCCATGTTGCCGCCTTACACACACCTGGGCTAACGTGGAAGAAATCTTCAATCCACTTGGTGTGTCCTTGGGGGCAAGTTTTGAGTCAAGGTGCTGTCACCTGATCCTCAACTCCTCTGTCTAGGCCAATTCCTAGCGAAGCCAAGGGGGGTAGTCCCTAACAAAATACTAAGGCTCTTTTACATTAAGAAAAGCAAAAGAACTACTTCTAGGAGTTTATTGCTTAATAAAACAAAGACATTAAACACTTAACATTCATCATTTGAGATAATAACATAAACCATTTGTCCATA
>CBVK0101945291.1:0-17315 GCA_900067695.1 Picea abies
GCTCACATACATAAAGATAAACCAGTTGTACCAGTGCCTTAAAAGGAGTCGTGGGCAATTGTTGATCGAGTGTTTTGTTAAGATAAATTAAAGGTAGATTAATGAGAGAATATGTGGCCTTTTTAGAGGCTAGCTCTTTGTTTGGAAACTTGCGGAGAACATACCGAAACCCAAGAGGTCTCACTAGTAAGTTCACTAAGGGTGCAAGATGTCCAAAACGAGTGGGAAGCCAAGTCCCGAGAGGGCCTGCCTTACTTCACAGATTCCCCTTAGGCGTTTTCCCGTGCATTGAGCTAACAACTTCCGAAATTTCCCTAATTAAACTACAAACAAGGTTTATTGACTTTGCAAAACTAAAAGAGATAAACTTTGTAAACAACTGAAAGCTTTGCAAGAAACTTGAAAATTAGAAACTTGCAAGAGCTATTGCTGATAGTGGAAAATAAGCTCTAAACTAAACATGCATAAAGATTGAAAGTATTTTTTAAACATGCATGTGAAATGAGAGTGTTATGTGTGTTGGATTGCTTATGATTGTATGTGTGTTTAAGATCAAAAGATTAAAGTTGCACAGAAAGAAAGTAAAGCCAAACCACGACACACAAATCCCCCTAATGGGGATGGAGAAACTGGGCACAAGAGAGTCCGCTTTTATTAAACCTATTACAATGAGAACTAAGTTCTCTTTGATCTTCTTCTTAGAAACTTGGATCCTTATAAGCTTTGGATCTTAAAAAATACAAGAAACTTAAAATAGAAAAAGCTTCTTTGATGAAGTAAGAAACCCCCGGATGCTCCGAAAGCCCTGATTTCGCCAAAATCGACGGAAGCGCCCCTTGTGCTTGTTATTTTTGCAAGAAAACAACAAGCAATTAAATCCCAAAGATGACCAAAAACACTTTAGAAGTGTCTTTGGTCAACTCAAAAAAATGCAAAAAATTGACTAAGTAAAAATTATGCTAAACTTGTAATTTTGTAGAGATTTTGGGCTGCCTTTTAGGACAGCAAATGAAAGCACTCTGGTTTTTCTAAACAACATAAAAGAAGCTCAAACAATCATGCCCCTTCAAGCCTTTAAATTTTGAAGAAAAGAAACTAGCAATAAATGAGCTTTTCTTAACTAGATCTAGCTTTAGATGGATGAAAAGAAATGCCTAGATCTAGATACTTTGCAAGCAAAAGGGAAACTAAGTTAAACTTTGAATTCAAATCTAGCTTTCTATGCTTGCATGTGAGAGGGAGAAAGGAAGAAACTCTTTTTTCCAAGAATTGAAAAATATGGGCTATGGAGTCCTTAATGAAGAGTAGAGGGAGCTTTATTCCTTGATAATTCTGGACAAATGAAGGTTGAAACTACAACCATTCAATCCTCCAAGCTTGAGGAACCTGTAAACAAATGCAATTCAACCCTGCAAACACTGTTAAGAAGGTCTCTCCTACATAAAATAGAAACTCAGATTTGCATGTTAGTTTAACCCAAAAAAAGACATGCAATATAAAAGTTTGTGAGTTATAAGAAAAGAAATGAGATTAATCAAACTAGATTTACCTCACTCTATTGTATGACAACATACTTTCAAAGCCTTTGCAATAGATATAAAAATTTGAAGCAAAATACAGATTACCTCATAACCATAGCATAAGATTCAAGCATCCCCACATAGCATCAACATCGATGAAACTCCAAAGTCTCTTTATTCAATCTTAGAAATGACAAAATGATACAACAATGTAGGTCTAACTTCCCAAAACTCCAACTAACAATGGAGGAGGGGTAGCCTTGCTTAAATAACATAAGGGTTGACAACTCCAAAGAGGGATGCGTGAGTCTAAGAGAAGATGCGTGAGGTTAAGGAGAGATGCGTGAGGTTGAGTGGAGGTGTGTGGAGTGAAGTGAGGTGGAAGGGTAGTGGAGTAGAGTGAAGGGTGAGTGAAGTGAGGACGAGTGGGGTGAAGTGGAGTGGTGAGGAGTGGAAGTGGAGTGGTGAGGGCGTGTGGCTGCCTTGGGATGTGCGCCACCCTTCCTAAATGCGCCATCTCATCAAGTGGGGTCGAGTCCCTAGATTGGGATGTCCTCCACGCTTTTCACCCTCAGTGAAGTCGCCTTACCCTTTGCTTAACTCGCCTTGGTTTTCAGTTAACCGGGGACACAAAAAAACATGTTTCTGACATGTTCCCCAGTTTCCCTAAAAAATAGGGATTTAATTAAATTACTCATTTTCCTTATTTTTCGAGTACATTTCATTTTTTAGTGAAAATAATCTTTTTTTTGCCTCGAAAAAAGGGAAATAGGAGTTTACATGATACTCTGGACTGGAAAACGACCATAAATATGGCATTTGATGATGTTTGATGCCATATTTTTACAACTTATTGCTTTACAATTAAAAAATTCCATTTTGCGGGAATTTTACTTTTTCATTAAAACATAAAAAAAAACCTATCAAACCTAGCCGCAACTTCCATATGACTCAATCAAGATTACCTAGTATGAACTCATATACATTCAAACACTAGGCATTGGTTATACCATGCCAAGGCCTAACCACCAGTACATACTCCAACTTTGGAGTCAGTCTGTTGAGTGAAAAAACTTGAAAATTATTAATCGCCCACAAAGGCAGGGAAAAAATAATTAACAAGTGAAAAAAAACACTCTAGAGTACATGCTCGTACCTAGGTCTTAGGTGGCCAATAGCCTTTTACAATATTTCATACTTAGGTCATTTATTACAATGATGGAAATGCGGAAAAAAGTGGTCTTTTGAAAGACCGACTGAACTTTGAACTTTGTCATATGAGCACTGACTGCTCAATCTTTGGCGGCTCATCAGGAAATTCAGCTTGTGCAAACTGGTGGATAACATTGCCTCCGTATGGGGACATGTGGTTGATCTTTACATCTGAAGGAGACCATGCGAGAATTCAGAATCAAGTGACCTGCATCATGGACGCCTCGTCAACAATCATATCCATATAAAAGCAACAATAAACACAATTTGCAATGATAATATACAAGTACATATAATACAACAAAGCATTTAATATACATGTGATTATAGTACAGAAAGTAGTAAATAATGTACAGAAAGACAAAACATAATGTACAAAGGATAAGGGTTAGAGAGTATGATACAGAAGATGCCCCCATGAGCATCAGATGTTCTTGCTGAAGAAAAGCTTGAGAAGTTGGCTGTTGACTGGAAGGACTAACTTCTCACCATCCAACCTGTTGAGATAAAATGAATTTTTGCCAGCTGTACCCTGTATGATGTATGCACCTGTCTATAAACTGTCAAATTTTCCATGATTCCTTGGATTTTCTCTTCTTTTATCCCAAAGAAGAACTGTCTCCCCCTCATGAAAAACTCTCTGCTGTGAAGACTTATCAAAAGTCTTCTTTACCTTGTCCTGTTTCTTTATACTCTGATCCAATGCTTTCCTCCTGATCTCATCTAACTCAACCAACTGATCAATTCTGCTCTGTTGGAATTCCTCATCTAGACCATATTTCTGAACAAACTGATACACTGGAAGCTTTATGTGAACTGGTAAAGTAGCATCGAGCCCGTAGACAAGCTCAAATGGACTCTTACCGGTGGAACTCTTTTTGGTTATTCTATCCGCCCATAATGCAAACTTAATCTTGTTGTCCCATGACCTCTTATTATCTCCCACTATTTTCTTAAGAATATTCATTAAGTTCTTATTGCTGGATTCAACCAGACCATTACCTTGGGGATAATAGTTTGAAGAGTGGGACAATACAATGCCATACTTAAAACAGAAAGAAGACAACACTATCGAACTAAAGGCCTTGGCATTATCGGTTGTAATCTTGGCGGGCACACCGAACCGAGTGATTATCCTATCTTCAAGGAAATCCATGACTACTTTGTCGGTTGCTGACTTAGTGGGTATTGCTTCTACCCACTTGGTAAAATAATTAGTTGCTATAATTATCCAAGTATAACCATTACTTGAATTATCCTTAAACCGACCTATGAAATCAAGCCCCCACTGCTGAAAAGGGGCTTCGACCACTACAGGTTGAAGAGGCAAGGCTGCTAGCTTCTGCTTCCCTATAAATAATTGACACTGTTGACAACCCCTGACCATTTTATGAACATCTGAGAAAATGGTCGGCCAATAGTAACCTGCTCTGAGGATTTTGTGGGCGGTAGTTTTAACCACAAAGTGTCCACCACAAAACCCTGAATGGAAGTCAACCAGAAGTCTCTTGGACTCTAACTCATCAACACACCTAAGTATCACTCCATCGAGGTTCTTCCACCCCAAACCGTCTTGAGTGATACAATACTTTACCGTTTTCAACCTCAATGCCCTCCTCTTATGACCAATCAAATGACTTGGGCAAGTGAGGTTTGAAAGAAAGTATATGATATCTGAATACCATTGGTGTTGTTCTAATTTCTAAAGCTCTGGTGACAAGGCTTGCCTACTTTGATTGCTTTGACATACTAGGTCCAACACTTGTTCATTTCCTTTAGTGAGCATTTGAGCCAACCCTTGACCTTTAATCAACTTAGTGGGTTTAATCTCTAAGTCATATTCTTGAATCTTGGAGACCCACTTTCCTCTGACTCCCAAGCAATCTTGTTGCCCAAGGATATCTTTTACTGCTGAGTGAGGGACATACCCCACAACTTTCGAGTATCCTATATAGACTCGGAAATGTTTGAGAGATTTAACTAAGGCATAAGCTTTCTTTTCCATACTAGTATAGTGAAGCTCAAAATTTTGTAATGCCTTATTCATAAAAGCAATGGGTTGCTCCTGACCCTCTTCATTTTTCTGGAGCAAGACCCTTGCAATAGTGTCTTCCGAAGCAAAGGAAAAGATTTGAAAATCTTTTGAATAATTTGGACTGATTAGCACAAGAGATTTGCCAATTGCGTCCTTAATACTTTTGAAAGCATTCCTTCCTTCTTCTGTCCACTCATATTTAGCATCTTTTTTCAATAACTTAAGGAGTGGTTTCATCATCTCAGCCAAGTTTGGTATGAACTGTCTGACAAAGTTTAGTTGTCCAAGAAAAGATTGAAGGGATTTCTTGGTTGGGGGTAAAGGAACTTTCTTTATGGCTTCGACCCTTTCAGGATCCATCTTTACCTCGTCTTTTGCTATAATGTGACCTAGCAACTTGCCTTCGTTGACACCCAAAATAGACTTAGCTGGATTCAAGGAGATGCTATACTTCCGACACCTTTCAAACACCTGCCTAAGATGACTTATGTGATCTGACCTTTCTTTTGAAAAAACTGTCAAGTTATCTTGGTAGATTTCTATGATTTTACCCATTAACTCATGGAAGGCAAAATCCATGGCTCTTTGAAAAGTGGCACCTGCATTAAGTAAGCCAAAAGGCATCCTTAGGTATTCAAAAGTGCCCCAAGGTGTGGTGAAAGTAGTTTTGTTTTGATCTTCCTTCCTCACCAACACTTGGTTATAACTCGAGAAGCCATCCAACATGGACATAATCTTGGAACCAGTTACCCTTTGAAGTAGGGTCTCCATGTTGGGTAGGGGGTAATTGTCTTTAATGCATGCAAGATTTAAATTTCTGAAATCAATGCATAATCTTATCCCCCCATTCTTTTTCCCGACAACAACTAAGTTGGAGCACCATGATGAATGTCTTGTTGGAGCAATGATGCCAGCATCCAACATCTTCTTAAGCTCAGCTTGAACTAAAGGTGTTAACTTAGGATTTATTCACCTAAGTTTTTGTCTGAAAGGTTTTGTATCATCTTTGAGGGGGATAGTATGTTGAAACACATCCTCTTTATATGCTTTGAGCTCATCATATGTGAAAGCAAATACATCCCTATACTCTTGGACTAAGCTGATCAATTCCTTTCTTTCTTTTTCTGAGGTTCCTTTTCCAATTTTTATAAACCTTGGGACTTCCTCTGTCCCAATGTTGATTTCAATATAACTTCCAGGCTTTATTGTTTCTTTTTTCTTTTTGTACATATCATGCCTGTAAAAAATATTTTCTAAGGCAACTATTCCTCTGGGAACTTGATTTTTAATTGGATTATCCTCCTCAACATATTCCTTACCCTCTTCTTTATAACTGACATTGAAACCTGAGAATTCTTTGACATTATGGATGAACCTTAGAACTTGTTCATCATCTTTGAAAACCTGCCAATGATCAATATTGTTTGGGACAGATGGCCTAAAGATTATCTCCAACTTTCCTTCTCCTTTCATTAGATCTTCTGAGGGCTGGAGGGTAGAAGTTGCTACAACTAGACTATTAGCCAAGCTGTTTTGATCTCTAGGGATAACAATGAGATCCATAGCATCAAAGAATTCTATGACATCCCATATAGCATTTCTGTATCTTCCTAACCTCTCACTTTTGCATGCATATTTATTTTTCACTTGGAGAATTACTAAGCCTGAGTCACCCTTTATATTTAGAATCTTGATACCCATGTCCTTAGCAATTTCCTAGCCTAGCAAAAGTGCCTCATACTCAACCACATTGTTTGTTGCATCAAACTCAAGTCTGAATGCAAAATTGTAAGTTTTCCCAGTTGGAGATTTTAAAACAATTCCCGCCCCTTTTCCTGATCTTGAGTGGGCTCCATCAAAATTCATCTTCCAAGCTTTATTACTTGCTTTTTCATCTTTGAATTTTTCTTTAGCTGGTGCTAGGAAGTTAGAACATATGGAAAAGTCACCCATGTCAGACACTTGGCATAAAAACTCATTGAATTGCTCTTTAGGATCTTCTATGTGGTATTTCCTTTCTGTTTCCCTAAAGAGTATGAAATTCTCAGTTGAGGGAGGAGGGTATGGAATAGTTGCAAATGTCAAATCCATATTTAAACAACCACCCATATGAGCTCCCCATTTCCTAGATAGAAGCAGACCCCATGCATCTGGGACATCTATAACAAAAACATCCATTTTGAATGCAAAGTCAGGACAGAAGGCTAGCTTGACTGGGAGGTCTATGATTATTCTATGCGTTTCAATTTCTCTAGATTCCATGACACATACATTTTGATAAGGCCTTGTGATTTTAAGACCTAACCTTTTCATAATCCCTTTGGTGATGATGTTTGATGAAGCCCCTGAATCATACATGCAGTTATGTAGCCATTGATCATTTATTTCTAATGATACAAATAAAGGAGGATTTTCTTCCTTAGTCCTATCTCTGCTAGTTAAGAGCATTGGATGATCTTCATGTTGTTCCTTAACCTTTTCTTGATCTTTTGGAACAACTTTATTACTTGGAAGATTTATTGCTTGCAGAAGCTTTTCTTTCTATGAGGGAATTTTCAAGAGATCTGACATTGAAACCAAGACATTTGCATTTGAAATCCAACTACCTAAATCAACATTTAGGTTAGTAATTGGAGTGTTTGTAGGAGTAGTTACCTTTGGAAAGTTGGGTTGAGACTTGTTTGATCCTTCTTTTCCCTTCCTCTGGTAGACTATCCCTTTGTGCCTTGCCATTTCCAAGATCTGCTCATTTGTAGGCTTGTGACCATATAACTTAGTCACATTGTCATATTCTTCAACCACTTGATTAGTTTGCTCACTTCTTTCTTGCATCTGAAGCAAATAGTCCGTAGACAAAGGGGGAGTTTCACCAAAGTTGTTGATGTGGTTGGAGTTTTTGGGTTGCCCTACAAAGTTGTTTGCTGGAGGAAGGCCCTGTTCATTTATCTGGCAAAAAACTGGGCAGGTAGATTCTTTGTGAAAGTCTTCACAAGCTCTAGAAAAAGGTGGTGCTTCTTCATTAACCACATTATTTGACTCTAGTTGATTAGGGGGCCTTTGTTCTTGAGGAGGACCTTTTCTTTGCCACCTATCATTATTTGGTCTGGGTTGGAATCTGTTGTTTTGAAACCTTTCCATAGCTATCAACTTATTTTGTAGGGCACTAAGTTGATGTAACACCCTGTTTCCCCCAGATTGTAAATATAACTGAACTAGCCGAGGACTATGGAAAAACTCATAAGTGTGAATATGTGATGTAAATGGACCTGCAGGAAGAGGTCAATGAATGTAAATAACAGTTTGAATTTATTGCAGAACTGCTGAGAGGGGATGTGCGGAAAAGAGACCACGATGGTGGTGGAGGGCACCTTGAAAAAGGGGCGTTAACTTCCACCAAGAATAAAAACACCGTATTTGGACTCCACTGGCCCGGAGAACCAAAAGCGGCTCGCTGGCCCTGAAATTTAATAGCTCGCAGACTGGTAGGCGGATGGCTTGATGATGGATGGGATGGTGAACCGCCCATTCATAGAGCCGTCAGGCCTGATCAGACGCGAGGGGAATCGTGCCACACGCGACCTCGCGAGAGGATAAGGCGTACGGCTGAAACGATTGAAAGGGGGCAGACGCGAGGGGAAAACTCTCGCAATTTCTACGCAGAGTGAGTGATCGCGGGAGGAAGGATTGCAACCTTCGCTTCTGGGCACTGGCGGACAGAGAGACGCAGGTCTCAGGACATCGTGGTCTCAACTCGGGGGTGGCTAGTGGTAAATCCAGTAGGAGTCGCTACGCCTACGGTTGGGTGGAAACGAGCACCCCTCTCAGCAGTCGCGTCCATTACTGAACTTACTTCTGATAAGTGTTTTACTCATAATGCATCTGGAATATATATATGCTGTCACATGTGTTCATAGATTTGTGAAATTGTACATGTTTCCCTGTGAAGAAATGTCTGTGTGTTAATTGATGATAAGGAATAGATATTAGCTCATAGAACTGTGAAATTGTAAAGGATTGCAGCATGAGAGTGTTCGCGTTATGTTTGATATGAATAAGTTGATATATGCTTATCACAAAGGATATCATGCACGAATTACGTCAATAAACTGAAGCTAACCATGCCCAGTGGCTCTCGGAAAGTTGTCTTCCTTTATCTGCTCCCGTGAACGACCCAGTAAGGATCTCGTCACAGAGATTCCCTCTGTGGGAAGGTTCACCCGGAACCCAGAATAAGGATTCGAGCGCGTAGGCCTTATTAACCCTTTACGAGGAGGAACGATCCTATATAGGTCCCATAATAATAGTGTGATGCAACAAATAAGTTGACGGGTGAGATCTCGTCGGAGTGAACCATAGTCATTCACAACCATTAGATTGATGAAAGTAACGCAGGCGACCTTCACGCTTTGAGAGCTGTTGGAGGTTGAACACCGGAAGAACGTGAGAAGTCTCTGAAGGAGTCAAAGAGGGACAAAAGCTCATGAGGGGCAGTTCCTTGTAAGCATCTCAGGAACAGGCCTGGGAGAGTTTTTCGAACCAAAGAAAAGCTTAGAAGTCGGAGGATTCTCAAGTGGAAGAGAATCGACGGCGAGTGACTCCAGTGAAATTTCGCGAAATCCCGAGGACCGTCCGATCGTGGAGGAGTTGCGCGGGAGATAACCCGTGAGTTCAGGTGTGGAGAACCAATGTCCATCGGACTTCGGGGTTTCGGCGTTCGGGGATTGATAAGGTGAGAGTTCTACACCTCGTGAAATCGCGAGTCGCGATTCCCCGACTCGAACTGAACGGTCGATCAGGACAGGGATACGTGGCATCAGATCCCGGATATCGGGGTTCGGCGTTCGGCGTTTCCGGAGGTAAGGGTCTCATACTCTTTGAAATCGCGACCGGCGATTTCCCGAATTAACGGGAGCCGTCGATCATCGGAGAGACACGTGGCGAAGGATCCTGAGAGTTCGGGGTTCGGGGATTCACCGTGTAAGTGAATCATGACTTTTCATGCGTCGATTTCCCGATGGGGAAATCTCCGATAGAGGAAAGTGTTGACCCGTTGACCATCGGGGATCGGGGATTTGTTGCGTATGTGAATTGTGTTCGCATTAATCGCGAACTCCCGAGTCGCGATATCCCGACCCTTTTTAAGAGGGAAATAACCGATGGGTAGCTATAGGGCTGGGACGTATGGTAGCAGGTCCTGTGGATCCGGGAGCTGAACCAAGAGAGCTAATGTGTAGGGAGCGCATCGGAATTCGGGAAAAAGCGAGTCTTAGGGGTGGATGAATCTTAATCCTAGAAACCCCAAATTCCGATATAGAACCAGGGATTGGCATTTCGCAAATGCAAAGGTTATGGAAATCTCTCACTTGTGGGAGATTAATCCGAAAATTTTAAAATTATGATAATGGGTGTGTTACAGTTGAGTAGCATGGGTAGCTTCCATTCTTTTGACCATCTCAGTAACAACCTTTAGGGGGTCGAAATTAGGGTCTTTATTTTCATGAGCTGCAACCACAACCTTATCCTTCGCCTCTGTCTGCCTAGAAGAACTACCTCTACTGAAACCTGAAAGGTTGGACTTCCCTGAAGCCTGCATGTTTTTATCAATTTTAACTTTATATCTTGAGTTGCCTTGAGGTTGAGGGGTTCCTTATCTCTAAGGTGGTATCTCATTTCCCCACCAAAAGCCTCGACATAGTAGATTAAAATAACATCATTTGGAGGCTTGATATCTGTATGCATGCTAGAGACAAGTTCATTAAATTTCTTGTTGAACTCATCCATTGTCTCATTCTCGTTCTTTTTGATTGTGTTAAGGGCTGCCAACAGGTGACGGTGATCTTTCTTTTCCCCCCATTTTTCTGTGAAGGCATCTTGAAGATCTTTAAGGGTCTTGAAAGAGTTGTCAGGCATATCCTCGTACCAATCTGAGGCATCGTCTTCTAAGGAAAGGACAAACAATTTCATCTTAGCATCCTCATGATCATGTGCTGCACACCATTTGTTAATACATCTCATGAATGACTTAATATGCATTTTGGCAGACACAACATTATTTCCCTGGAAACTAGGTAAATTTTCAATAGCTTTTTTTGGGATAGCATGTGGATAGTTATTTATTGCAGTGAAGTCACATGGATCATATATAGCCATTTCTGAAAAACTACTTTTATTAACAAAGAGCAAGTGGATATCAGAAATGGACTCGGTCCCTAGATGACTAAGGACTCTATGATAAGAGGCTTTGGCTAACCTCCTTCGATAAACCTGTTCAGGTTCAGGAGTGAAGTTAAGTAGGCCTTCTGAGTTCCTCCTTGTAGAATACTTAGTCAAATTGGAATTAAGTGGAGTCGCTAGATGGTTGAGTCTATTTTTGATAAACTACAAGCATAAAAAAAATAAGTAAAAACAAAAAAAAGGAAATCAAGTCGTGTTCCGGGAATAGAAAGATTTATCCCCGGCAACGGCGCCAAAAATGTTGCCGCCTTATACACACCCGGGCTAACGTGGAAGAAATATTCAATCCACTTGGTGTGTCCTTGGGGGCAAGTTTCGAGTCAAGGTGTTGTCACCTGATCCTCAACTCCTTCGTCTAGGCCAACTCCTAGTGAAGCCAAGGGGGGTAGTCTCTAACAAAATACTAAAGCTCTTTTAAACTAAGAAAAACAAAAGAACTACTTCTAGGAGTTTATTGCTTAATAAAACAAAGGCATTCAACACTTAACATTCATCATTTGAGATAATAACATAAACCATTTGTCCATAAGCATGAATATATCAAGTAGGATACAAGATCTGCAAGATTAACAATATTAGTTAGACAATTGCATGAATGAAGTAAATTGCTCACATACATAAAGATAAACCAGTTGTACCAGTGCCTTAAAAGGAGTCATGGACAATTGTTGATCGAGTGTTTTATTAAGATAAATTAAAGGTAGATTAATGAAAGAATATGTGGCCTCTTTAGAGGCTAGCTCTTTGTTTGGAAACTTGCGGAGAACTTACTAAAACCCAAGAGGTCTCACCAGTAAGTTCACTAAGGGTGCCGGATGTCCAAAACGAGTGGGAAGCCAAGTCCCGAGAGGGCCTGATTTACTTCACAGATTCCCCTTAGGCATTTTCCCACGCATTGAGCTAACAACTTCCGAGATTTCCCTAATTAAACTACAAACAAGGTTTATTGACTTTGCAAGACTGAAAGAGATAAACTTTGTAAACGACTGAAAGCTTTGCAAGAAACTTGCAAGAGTTATTGCTGATAGTGGAAAATAAGCTCTAAACTAAACATGCATAAAGATTGAAAGTAATTTTTAGACATGCATGTGAAATGTGTGTGTTATGTGTGTTGAATTTGTTTATGATTGTATGTGTGTTTAAGATCAAAAGATTAAATTTGCACAGAAATAAAGTAAAGCCAAACCACGACACACAAATCCTCCTAATGGGGATGGAGAAACTGGGCACAAGAGGGCCCGCTTTTATTAAACCTATTACAATGAGAACTAAGTTCTCTTTGATCTTCTTCTTAGAAACTTGGATTTTTATAAGCTTTGGATCTTTAAAAATACAAGAAACTTAAAACAAAAAAAACTTCTTTGATGAAGTAGGAAACCCCCGGATGCTTCCGAAAGCCCTGATTTCGCCAAAATCGATGGAATCTCCCCTTGTGCCTGTTATTTCTGTAAGCAAACAACAAGCAATTAAATTCCAAAGATGGCCAAAAACACTTTAGAAGTGTCTTTGGTCAACTCAAAAAAATGCAAAAAATTGACTAAGTAAAAATTATGCTAAACTTGTAATTTTTTAGAGATTTTGGGCTGCCTTTTAGGACAACAAATGAAAGCACTCTGATTTTTCTAAATAACAGAAAAGAAGCTCAAACAATCATGCCCCTTCAAGCCTTTAAATTTTGAAGAAAATAAACTAGCAATAAATGAGCTTTTCTTAACTAGATCTAGCTTTAGATAGATGAAAAGAAATGCCTAGATCTAGATACTTTGCAAGCAAAAAGGAAACTAAGTTGAACTTTGAATTCAAATCTAGCTTCCTATGCTTGCATGAAGGAATAACCAAATAACTTTTGAAGAATGCGAGAGGGAGAAAGTAAGAAACTCTTTTTTCCAAGAATTGAAAAATATGGGCTATGGAGTCCTTAATGAAGAGTATAGGGAGCTTTATTCCTTGATAATCCTGGACAAATGAAGGTTGAAACTACAACCATTCAATCCTCCAAGCTTGAAGAACCTGTAAACAAATGCAATTCAACCTTGCAAACACTGTTAAGAAGGTCTCTCCTACATAAAATAGAAACTCAGATTTGCATGTTAGTTTAACCAAAAAAAAGACATGCAATATAAAAGTTTGTGAGTTATAAGAAAAGAAATGAGATTAATCAAACTAGATTTACTTCACTCTACTGTATGATAGCATACTTTCAAATCCTTTGCAATAGATATACAAAATTGAAGCAAAATACAGATTACCTCATAACCATAGCATAACATTCAAGCATCCACACATAGCATCAACACCGATGGAACTCCAAAGTCTCTTTATTTGATCTTAGAAATGACGAAATGATACAACAATGTAGGTCTAACTTCCCAAAACTCCAACTAACAATGGAGGAGGGGTAGCCTTGCTTAAATAGCATAAGGGGTGACAACTCCAAAGAGGGATGCGTGAGTCTAAGAGGAGATGCATGAGGTTAAGGGAGAGATGCGTGAGGTTGAGTGGAGGTGTGTGGAGTGAAGTGAGGTGGAAGGGTAGTGGAGTAGAGTGAAGGGTGAGCGAAGTGAGGACAAGTGGGGTGAAGTGGAGTGGTGAGGGCGTGTGGCTGCCTTGGGATGTGCGCCACCCTTCCTAAATGCGCCATCCCATCAAGTGGGGTTGAGTCTCTACATTGGGATGTCCTCCACACCTTTCACCCTCAGTGAAGTCGCCTTACCCTTTGCTTAACTCGCCTTGGTCTTCAGTCAACTGGGGACACAAAAAAAACATGTTTTTGACATGTTCCCCAGTTTCCCTAAAAAATAGGGATTTAATTAAATTACCCCTTTTTAGTATTTTTTGAGTAAATTTCAGTTTTTAGTGAAAATATTCACTTTTTTGCCTCGAAAGAAGGGAAATAGGGCTTATATGATACTCTGGACTGGAAAGCGACCATAAATATGGCATCTGATGATGTTTGATGCCATATTTTTACAACTTATTGCTTTACAATTAAAAAATTCCATTTTGCGGGAATTTTACTTTTTCACTAAAACATTAAAAAAAAAATCTATCAAACCTAGCCGCAACTTCCATATGAATCAATCAAGATGACCTAGTATGAACTCATATATATTCAGACACTAGGCATTGGTTATACCATGCCAAGGCCTAACCACTAGCACATACTCTAGCTTTGGTGTCAGTCTGTTGAGTGAAAAAACTTGGAAATTATTAATCGCCCACAAAGACAGGCAAAAAATAATTAACAAGTGAAAAAAAACACTCTAGAGTACATGCTCGTACCTAGGTCTTAGGTGGCCAATAGTCTTTTACAATATTTCATACTTAGGTCATTTATTACAAAGATGGAAATGCGGAAAAAAATGGTCTTTTGGAAGACTCGCTGAACTTTGGACTTTGTCAGATGAGCACTGACTGCTCAATCTTTGGCGGCTCATCAGGAAATCCAGCGTGTGCAAACTGGTGGATAACAGGCCGTAGGTTGAATCTCAAAACTTCAGATGCATCTTCAGTTCAAGTTTATGATGGAATAAAATGTTTCACTTGCACATTATAAGAGAGTATCTGTTAAATCATACATTGAATATTTCAGTAAATGGAAACCCCTAAACAAACAAATAAAAACCTATGCAAACAATTAACTAAAAGGTGATTCCGTTTACACTGAAATACCAAGCCAAGACAAAACTAATTGCAACCTTGACCGATAAGAAGACATGGTCCCTAATGGCACTGACAGTTGTCATCAAACTTCAAAGTGCTAAGAAATGTGAGGGCACACATATGTTATTACTCGGTTCATGTCAAATTTCAATGTACAAACCTCTTACTCTTTCTTGTGGTATCTAATGTTTGAATGCATCATATCTTTTGTTGTTGAGAATCATCATCACAAGGTTAAACCTGATAATGAATGACAGCTAGCCTGATAGGCTTCAGCTGATTCATGCTGGCATTTCTAGACTCTACAGTATAATACATCTATTTACCATTAGATGAGATGAATCTTCCAACGAGTGTAACCTGATTGATATCGTGTATCTGAGGATGATGGGATTTAATCTTGCCCTCTCTTGGTAACCTGTCTGTTTATGTCAAAGTACTTTTTGAAGAATCTGAATGAAACAATGATTTTCTGGTCTTCTTCTGAAAATTCAGGGCTTGCATCATTAGTCCAACCTGTTTTTGTATGTTTCTAACATTTTCATGCTACTTTCAAACATAAGATCTTCAAGCTGTTTATTGCCCAGAGTATATACTGGACTGGCTTGGAGTTAGGCATTATGGTGGAGAGAAACATATGGTAGACACATATTGCACTAACTTTCTTATTCCTTTTTCAGGATGGGGAGAAGCTAGGGTACGAGACTGAAGCTTTCGCAGTTTATGATACAATGCGGTAGTGTTTTACTTCTGTAAACTTGTCCATTTATGTAGTTTGGATTTTTTTGATTAATCCTATTTCATTGTTTTATGCTAAGTGGATAATCATATATCAAGTACATATAGACAAATATTATCTTTAACTCTTGTATTCTGTAATGTCCTAGTTCTTTAAAGAATCCCTTAGGTGAGCATGGGTTCAATGTTTCTTCTAATCTAAGTAGGTCCATGGAGATAAACAGCTTTCCTCCCACAAATTTTGCAGGTTCCAAAGGAGGAAATCCAATGAATACAGAGAATGGGTGTACTTAGGAAATGAAAGTAGCAGTAAGTGTTTAAATGCATGAGTGGGATTATACACATTTGTTAATGGAGTAACTGTAAAGCAGAATTTGAAGCATATATGCTCTAAGTGAGGCGCATATGACATTCTACCATTTCTTATTGCAAAATTACTTTTATATATTTGAACAGAGCTTATGAAGTCTAGATTCTACATCCCAATGTGTTTTGCAATCCTCACTCTTTGGGAGTTGTACCAGGACACTTTTTGGGAATAAATACAATTCATGGAAGAGAATCTATCAAATGTCTCAAGAACAGAGAAGACCATTAACACCTGAGTTATGGCAAGTATTGGGGACAGACGGACTGGTAAATCGAGGCATGTGTTATGGGGACAGCTGGAGAGTTTCCAAAATTTCAGGGGACAGTTCAGGGGATGACAATAGGGGATATATATATATATAATAATAATAATAATAATAATAATAATTAGTACTACTAATTTTACAAATGTGCACTGTAAAATCCAATTAGACAATTGTTGAAGGTTGGAACTTGAAATAGTTGAATCATAATTTATTCATTAATAAGTAAAATAAAAGTACAATGATACATCAATAGCAGATATATGTCATCATTATACCCGATAGGATCCCAACATTACTTTATAATTTCTTCAAACTCAGATTGCTTGTAATTTTTTCATTACTAAGCAAAATAAAAGTACAATGGTGCATCGATAGCATAATATGTCATCATTATATCTGACAGGATCCCAATATTACAGTATAATTTCTTCAAACTCAGATTGGATAGCGTTGTAGGTCTTTTTGGGAGCTAGTTTAAGTTACATTTTTTGAAAATTGCAGTTTATATTAACAGAGGAAAAATAGGATATGAGAATGATTATAATATACAACTGGCATCAAGTCTGTCTAAAGGGCGTGTTCATTTTAACATGTTAATTTGGGTTACTAACTTACTATATATAAAAGAAAATAACAATCTTTTTTTGTTAATTTTTTTCAACTTAAGTTGCTGCAGTAGACATCCAGACTTACCCTGCAGGTTTAAGGGGTGCTCAGACATCCACTTTACTATGGGATGTTTATGAAGTGGCCCCTTTTGGCTGGGGTTGTTTTGGAAACATCCTTACGCTGTTCCCTGGAAAAGTGGACTGCTGGGGACGTCCCCACCTTGTGTGGGACACAAGATGCATCACTTTCAAAATGCTGATGTATACTGTCAAGAATTCTTCATCATTTTGTGAGTTGTTCTTGCTGTTTCTATTTGGTATAAATTCTGTTTGTTGGCATCAGTGTTGGAAACATCGGCGTAGGCAAACACTTTCCAAGTGTTGATTTTTCACAGTGTTTTCTCACCCTGCAATTTATCCCAATCCCGGTTTCAATCTCTTCTTATCACTCCAAAATGTTTAATGCCCTTTTCCCAGTATTAATGAAATTTGCAAACATTAACATGCATTAAATTTCGAAATGAAATTTTGACTGAAACACATGAAATAAATTATCTTTTCAATGGCTGTAATAAAACTCAGAAAATATATCAGCAAGCACACATTTAATGACACAGTAGATTTTTGGTCAAATCGACCCTGGAAAAACCCCAGTGTGGGGAAAACCAGT